>JAQGAX010001740.1:0-10362 GCA_034698105.1 Plectus exinocaudatus | reverse complement strand
CATACCGTATTTATTCTAATATTACAACCGGTCGAACTATTTTTCAATCGATCGCTAGAGGGGGTCGCACTATTAGAGAGGGTCTTATTATTGGAATAAATACGGTACCTAACCTGCATGCTCGAGTAAATAGGAAGAAATCAGCATTCGATCACTAAAGCAGTTGCGTTTCGGCATTAAATGTTGCTCACATGTTGCAAACTGTCGACTTCCTCCAATTTTTCATCTGGAAAGCTATCTTTTGCTTCAGTTTCATCCGATTGACCGATTGGTTTCTGTTTTTGTTGTTCCACTTTTTCGATTGCGGTACTTCTCTCTCCAAGAAAGAAGGTTGCTTCAGCAGGACTGGAACCGGCTTCTGGTTTTGTTTCAATGGCTCCGTTTTGAGGCATATACGGCTCTTTTTGTGCAGGTACCAGGAAGTAATACGGAGGGGGCGGTGAGTGAAAAAAGATGTCCGAATCAGCAACGGTTTCTTTGCCATTTGTCTATGAGAAATGAAAGTAATGTCGATATTAGCCTTGAAAAATTATGTCATTGCTGTTATCTACAAAAACCAATTGACTCATATAGGGTTTATACAGGGTGTCTCAGAAGTAACCTACCACCCCCTCGTAGGTATCTTCTGAGAGGATGGTAGGTTAATTTTGAGACACCCTGTACATCTATCATATCTTGTATATCTCGAAATCTGGCCTATGCGCTTACTCTCCGATTTAATGTGAACACTAAAAATTGGTAATTCTTCATAATAAGCCATGGGCTTATTTTGGAGAAAACCCGGTTTGAATTTACAAACGCCTTTATGTCGAATGAGCGGACATTATTCTTTTAGTCAAAATTTATCTTCGTCACATCTGACCGCTTTATTTTTCTACTTCTACATACTAACCCACCTGTGCATTGGTGCAGTTTAAAGGGCGATTTTCGCATTCCGCTTTATTCGATCGTATTTCAACATCGCCAATCGCTTGTCTCATCATCATCTTCTTGGATTGCGTCTTCGAAAGCGCCGCCACCTTTTGACGGAATAAACAGAATATGATGCCAAGAACCAGCAAAATGGTTACGACGACGATGGCTGCTATGATTTCTTCATTTTTTCCTTCAATCTGAATCATTTGACTATCTATTGCTGCTGCGCATTCAGGGAGAGGAGAACTGGAAGGCTCGGTGCAAAAATCGCAATATTTGCCGCGATATTTGGCTGGACAGATACATGCTTTATTTGATTCGTCAGCATATCCTTGATGACATATTATTTGATCACAATGATTGCCAGCCCAACCATAGTGACAAGCACATCTGAAGTAATTGTATCGCTTAATCAGTATTTTCATTGTATTATTATAGTTTATTGCATGGATTATTGTTGCAGTTTACAACTTGACTTAAATTATTTGACTATACTGAAGTAAATTAATTTTGTTTGCTAATAGAATGCTACGATCAAGAACTGAGGAAGAGGAAGGAAGCGCGCTAAAAGAGTACTGTCAGTTGCAAAAGTCTAATTTTTAATGTTCTTTAAAGCTTTGTTGGTTTGCTGTGGTCTCTATTAAAGCTATGACTCGTTAAGCGAGTGATTGGAGACTAGAGATAAGCGCATAGGTTGCTGAGAATTGCTGAAGTTTTATAATCGCCAACACATCCTGTTTCTGCACCGTGATTTAATCCGAATCATCACTCAAACGACCCATGTTTTGCTATCGAGTTTACTATGTAACATTTTGAAAATTGAAAATACTGCTTTGCTTTATAACATTATAACTACCGCTAGTAATTCAGTGTCTCTCCTACACTACATCAATTGACAGGAAGCTACATTAAAAAGCATTAGCATGAAGCTGAGAATAATTGCGATGACTAACCTGCCGTTATAGAGTTGTCCGTTAGTGCACCTGGTTACGTACTCGCATCTATCACCGATAAAATTCTTATTGCATTGACACTTTCCATTAACTTCTATGCCGTTTTCGCCGCATCGGTTATGCAAAGATATACTGCATAGAGATCCAGTCCAGCCTGGATCACATAAGCAGCGTTTATTAAAGAATGGACTGTCACGGTTATACTGTAATCCGGTTGATAATCCGTTGACTGAAACAATATTTATTGATTTTAGAGATTAATCGAATCGACATCAAATCTAAATTTTTTTAAACGGCTTTAAGTATCGTATTTTAAGAAATTGTAGCTCAGAATAGTACGCTTTGCCAAGAGTTGGATCGATAAACGTTAGTGTAAACGGTTACATGTCGACATTTTGGTAATGCGCCCGCCTAACAATGATCGTTATGAGGATGCTTTACCAAAATATCGACATGTAACCATTTATACTGCACGTATATCGATCCAGCTCTTGGCAAAGCATACCCCCTGAGCTACTATTTCTGCGTGGGTTACGGTAGGCTACCTGTCCTCTTTTGTTACCCCAATTACAGGTACGCTTTGTCTCACTTTATTCATTCGGGCCAAGGTATTGCAGACTTACCACCAGCTGATTGGTTGACTAATCAACCAATAAGAAGGGTCCCACGCATACCTGTAACCGAGGTCCGACGCCAGGGGGAGCCGGGGGGTCCGACCCCTGGCTGGAGGGGGGTGACCCCCTGGACCCCCCCCCCCGGTTACAGGTATGGAACATGACTAACAATAGCCTAAGCCACCGCCAGCGCTACAGTACATGACCACTCTGTATTACCATATTGCCCAGGTTGGCTAGTCGGTCAATCAGAGGACCTCCAATACTTGCCCCTTCACCTCTTCTTCCTCTTTCCAATAGTCCCATGAATAAAATATTACTTAGCGTCATGAATAGCATTTAGCAGGTTTAGTTTTTATGTTTTTAACCGCCAATAGACGGTCAATTACGATATTGTAGTTATTATCAGAATGAATATATCAGAATGAATAATGGACAATTTTAATTCATTATCGGTAATAAAATATTAAAGATCCGTCCACAGCGACCTTCAAGTGCAACTGCGAGCGTGGATTATCCAGGGAAGTGCTACGGATCCAGTGCTTACAGAAAGAGACTTGTACTGGCACAGGAAAAATCCCTTCACATTGGAAAAAAATCCCTTTTATATCTCTTTTGAGTAGTACCTCAATCAACAATTCCGTATTTCGACTTTATTCACCCCTAAGTCGATTTTACCCTTATCCTTCTACTTCTGCGTAAAGAATGAAGCACGGAAGCACTGTCACTGCCTAAATTGCTCTAAAAATATTTCCCCCCCCCCCCAAAGTACCGTTCAGCATTGTGGTAGCTGTGAACAGTTTTAAAGAAGATAAGACGATCATTAGAAACCAACCGCAAGCGTAATCTTCGCAGTACTGGCCTGTGAACGGGTGAGGGCATAAGCACATTTGTTCTCTTCCCATAGTTTTCAAAGTGCCATTATTACGACATATTTCGCGCCCACGTGCTAAAGGAATGAGTACAAAAACAGTGATTAATAGCGAATTGAATGTTGTTGCAACCGCTTTCAAATTGTTCACAGCCATGTCTGCAATTCGTTAGATCGCTTATCAATTTCTTAAGTTTAACTCTTACCTGATGAAGTTCGGCTAAAATCGACTGAGTTTGTTTAAAATGTTATCAAGCTTCGTTGTCTCACGCTTGTGCTCTTATGACTGGCACTATAATCGATTCGAAAGGTAGCATTCTGGTAACGCAAAAATAGAGACAACGTGGGGGACCGCAACATTCATACCAAGAAAAAGTGCGTGGACGGATGCAGCGCAGTATAATCATTGCTTTTTATGACCGCATGCACTTTGAAACTTGACAATGCCAAGGAAAGGAAGGAAGCGAATGACTTGGCAATCTATGAGCAGTCGGTAATTCCAGTTAGCGAACTAAGCTGTGCTGCGAGTGAAGATAAAGCGGTAACGGCGACACAAGCAGCAAGAAACATAGGGTCGTGAAAGAGCAAGCTCCTACTTACGAAATTATAGTATCTCCGATAAGATGGGCGAAAGAGTTGTTTGTGTTGGATTGGGAACGATGGAGCTTCATAACTATGCAAGGATTGTGAAATCTCCATTTCATTGGCATTGTTTTACGGACAGGATGGTAGCTGTCATTTAAATACTCTTCAATAAGGGAATAACAAACGCTCTGATGGTGATGATTCTTGAACGTTTTGGTCATTACGGATCCGCTGGAATGAAGTTACATGGCATGTACCCAAATTTCATATATCAAAGTGAAATTTTATACTTCTGAAGTGCGGCATGACCAGTGACAAACACAAAGTTACGGTTGCAGAATTTCCGCTTTTGACAACTAGTATTTTGAGATCCGCGCACTCAATAGATCATAGCGGGCAAATAAGGAATCCAATTTCTCTGAATTTTTAATAGGATGTAAACAACCTGTAAGGGTTTACATGGTTAAAAATTGGCTTGATTCTATTTATTTAATGCAGAGTTATAACAAAAAGAAAATGGGACAATTTTATGATATACTGTACGCAGTAGGTCCCCTGGTCTCGGACACCGCTACAGATCCGATATTTAGTGAATGGCGACACCATTGAAAAGAAGGAAGCTCCACATTATTCAGATTACCTCACACGCGGTACGAGGGAACTTGGAGCCTTAAACCAGACACGTACGACCTCGGGCGGCTGGGGGATATGGCGAAAAAATGTTACTATGTCAGGACCACGTTTTCACTTCTTCCGTCCCTCCAACCATTTTTTCGCCGTGGGTACGAGGGTGCATGGGAGATGTCCCCCATCTCCACGTGGACATGTCTGGCTTAAACCCCCTTTCCAGAAAATTAGCCGCACCAGATATAAACGAGGCAAGGGCTCCTTCTCTTTTTCCTACCACGCTCCTCATTAACGTATATTAGTCCCCCATTTAGGTCTTAGCTGGGTGCCCCAGGAATAAATAATGCCGACTCATTTAACCAACAGTTAATTATTTTTCGCGGCGCGAACGTACAGCTTGGTTCTGCTAGGTTACGATCATCTTATATGGCCAAAAGATATTGTCGACGTGGTAAAGAGTGATCATGATCTTTAATGCTGGCTTTCGCAACACATCAGTCTGAATCAAGCATTCTCAGCAGAGCACGTGATCATTAAATGACGTAGGTGTTCTCCCAAAAATAAGCTTGAGGTGAGCTGTCGGCCGATTAAATTTTGTTGCGTGATCACTATAGTTTGTTTGCTTAGTTAGTCATCACTTGAAGATAATGCACGAAATAGCTACTGGACAAAGTGCGATGCACCATAGCATGTGCGTTGCGCATGCTATGATTCATCGTAATGACGTACAGTAAGGTCGAGGACTTGCAAACTTTTCACTTCGAAATGCAATTAATAATTATCAACGAAAGCCGAAGCCGCAATCGTTATCCTAAAAATTATCAATGCCACATTAGTATGCTTTGCGTTAACTGTAATGGGGGGCTTGTTGTCCTCAAATTGTCGGACTCGTTTTTAGACCGCCGAAAACAGAGGGGTGAGACCAGACGTGTGGAAGTTGCGCCAGCTCGTAGGGATACAACCATCAAGGCTAGGGGGTACGTGCCCTCAACCTCTGTAGGTCCATTCTATCCAGCTTCAATTTTTTTGAAGACCTGATTTTGAAATTTTTCCCTGAAGAAAACCGTGCACTTCCCTTTACCGAACTTAATACTTTTGCACCCATAGGGCCAAGGGATCAAAATCAGACTCTTCTTGGGGAGGGGAGCCTAACTTTGCATGAGGCGCAGCCTTGAATACGGTAATACATTGGGCTATACAAAATTTAAAAAATTGGTTTGTTGGTTGCACAAATATGGCAAAAAGAAAAGTATACAGTTTTTTGCGTCTTGCTAATTAACGGCGAGACCACTGAAAAGAAGGAAGCTGCACATTATTCAGATTACCGCAGGTGCAGCACAGGGACTTGGGGGCTCGAGCCCCTATCCAGAAAAAGGCCCAATCAGATATCGATTCTCAGAAAACAAAAAAAGGGCCCATTCTCTTTTTTATAACTGTGCATCTCAGTGAAGGAAATTGCCCTCCCCTGGGATTGATCTTGGCGCCGCATCATTTTAATCATTCATCACTGAATCATTTTTTCGCGGCCCAAACTAACTGCTTGATCCAACTACGCTTCTGTCATTTAGTATGGCAAAAATATGATTACCAAACCTTGGCAAGGAGCTTTAATTTCGCAATGTTTTATCTGAATCAGCACTACCTGTATTAAGTAATGTGATCATTAAATGACGTTAGTAGGCGCGCCATTTAATATGCTTGCACTACCGATTGGTTCAGTATTGCTTCACATGTCGTCACTTGAAGATAAATGTTTGGCGTGTGGCGAAAGAATAGCACAACACTGCAAGAGACGTGTCTCTACAGACGCGAACGTGTCTCACAGGTTAATGGACGACAACCACTATATAGATAGAGAAATTGAACACTGCTATCAATGAATGCAGCATATTTTCCATGCTACCCAGTAATATCAACTGATTTCATGTGCCCCACTGCATTTTGTGGAATGATCTTTAAATTTTGTCGAATTTGCATTATATTCGTTGATGTCTGAAAGTTTCATTGTAAACTTTGTTTTTGAATGACTCAGCCATAAATTCACTGATCAAGCTGAAACTAATTAGTTCTGTTCTTCGAGCCTCGGGAACTTTTTTGAAACGAAAACTGTAAAATTTTATGAATCTGTTGTCACAATATGGCCGATGTGACCTTAAAGGAATTTCAATGCTTAATGTTAAGGTATTGCTGCGCTAAGTATAGAAGGTTGGAATATCAATTTTTGCCCTGAATTTGTCTTCAGCAATGACTGTAAGCAGAAAAATGGCTCTCTGCATGTATGCGGTTTAAGAAAGATCTTTGCTGAAAACCGCAAAACTTCTGCTCAATAAGCAGAGATTTCATTTTGGAACCGGATCTTAGACTCCATTTAATCATTTTTCGGCTACCAATTTACCGAATTCTACAATTTATTGTTTCGCGAAAATTCCCTAGCTTTGAAACCAAAATTAACAAGTTTCAGCTCAATCGGTTCAATTTTGACTAAGTTATTCAAAAATAACAGGACATTAAATCGTCCTGAAGTTTTCGATTACACTACATTACTTTATTTTTGTTTATTTTTTGAGAATGTTGCTAGGCAAAGCCTAGCCCCGTTAAGGAAAACGCGATTGGTCTGCGTAGCAGTTGTTAAAATATGATGAATGTAGCCGTTGCTGTTCACTCAAACATGGGTGCGGTTTCAATCGTTGGGCGAGTTAGAATAAAGAAGTTAGTGGGCTGCTCTGTTCGGTAAAGACGCGTGTTTATTATAATAAATACGCTTCTTTCACGAATAGAACTACGTCAGCGCGAGGGCGCGGTGTGATAAAAAATTCTAATATCAAACCACGCCCTCGCACTGGCACACTTTCTCTGCGTATATAAGCTTTACTATCAGTGATAATAAGCCAGCTTCATTTCGATCTCAACTTAAACTAACCTGAAATTCCTAACTTATTTCATTAAAGTTACTTAACCGTTTGAGAACGACGAATAGCAAACCGTTCGATTTGCAACCAACCAAATGTGTAGCTTGCACGATCGATTTCTCAGTCAACTAAAGATTTAATTTCAGGTTGTATTTATTCTAGGAAGCTCACTATTCAATTCTAATGGGACCAGTCAATTTACCCATTTATACAGTAATTATTGTTATATCCGTAAAGTTTGCGGCTGCATCATTTCAATCATCAACGATAATAAGAGCAAACTTGTCATCAACGCCCGTTTCTCACGTTTGTCATAATAACGGAGCTCTGCTTCCTGGTAACAGTTCAGTTTGCGAGTGCTTACCCCCATGGAGCGGCAATTACTGCACAGAAGTTAATTGTGGTACGTAACTTTGAGTTTTTCCTTAAGAAACTATCAATTATATATTTTTATTTGTGTTTTGTTAGAGAATGAAGATTCTTCCCACTGTGCTTTGAAATATTACCTTCCAAAATTTCACGATTATAAGCCAAAAAGTACATATTTTCGCAAAAGCGTAATTTTCCTCAGACAACAAAAATGAGTTCAAGCACGTGTTCGAAAGCATAATTATGTAATATTGATTGATCATAGCATTAGTTTGAAAAATTTAACAGTTGGAATAAACCGTTTTCGAAAATTTTCATTACTGTTTTAATACTTTAAAATTTTTCAAAAAGCGTGAACTCATTTTGCGATTTTAGTCAACGGATTATCAGTCGGCAGACATTATGACGAGAACAGCATATTCTTCAATAAAAGATGCATTTGCGACTCTGGGTTTACGGGTGACTTGTGCGATACACCTTTAGTTAATCCATGCGGTCCTCACGGTCGTCTAATCGAAAACAAGTGTTCCTGTGATGGCAATTATACGGGTTCAAAATGTGAAGCTGTGAAATATTGCTTGCATGGTCAGTTGGGATCTGGACGGTGAGTTACTGTACTGCAAGGTTAAAAGCTGGGCTCCTTTCGCTGTCAAAGTGCGTGAGTGGTTGGGTTACTGGGTACGGTATGACGCGCGATTTTGAATGGAGTTTTCACATTATCTGCGGTGGAATAATGCATACCTCAAAATTTCAAAGCCTCGTTCTATCCGTATAAACCCCGGCCAAACCCTACATATTCTATCCTGTGTAAACAACAACATGGTTTCGCCGCTACGTTTCGTGCTCTCCAGAAATGTTTGCCGAAGATATAAAACCAAGGCTGGGAGGGTACGTAAATAGTGCACCTATAATTGCATGCTCCTGATACTTGTAATCCCTCATCATAGCATATTATCTCCAATCACTAAATCCGTTAATAAAAAATGTTTTTTCAGATGTAGTTGTCACTATGGTTGGAGCTCCGATTTTTGCGATACAATGTTGTGTCATCAAGGATTCTCTGACAAAACAAACTCAAACTGCACCTGCAGATCTGGATATCGCGGAAAATTTTGCGATTTTTGTGCTGAAGAAGATACCTCTCCTTATCCAGAATGTGCAGCAATCAACTCAAGTAATATCCATTTCTCAAAGCTATTCATGATCATCACGGGTTTCATGATTACCTTAATCTGTTTATCTTGCTTGATATTCGTTCTATTCTGCTGGAGAAGAAAGAATGAGTTCAGGGGAAGGTACGGTCCAACAGGCGATGACTTTGGGAAGAGAATGGATCTGATGAAACGAGACGATGACGAATTTCTATCCTGAAGAAAGCATTCTACTGTATAGCCAGAGATAAGCATGGGGTGGCATGGGGTGGCATGGGGGTGGTTGCTGGCAACCATCGCAAGCAGGCTTGCAACTCTAAGTAACCCTGTCTCAGAGCGACCATCTCAAGATGCTCTATGGGATCTTCCAGTTACTCCAATAAGTGACTGGTGCCTACTGCATTGTACATACAAATACAGTATACATACCTTAATATGCAGTGTACTGTGTATATACAGTGTACATACAGTATACATACCGTAATATGCAGTGTACTGTGTATACAGTGTGCATACAGTAAGCCTCAGTGTGTATTCGTGATTGTTACACCGTGGCTTGATTGTCCAGTGTCTTGAGTGATTCTGGTTATATGATTGTTGTTCAGTAATTTAATTTGCTGCTGATTAAAGCGTAATCTGTGATTAATTCAGCCTGCTATCTTGTGATTGTTCCACGCGAGCAGCGTGTGGTTACCATCATTAAATCGTCTTTATCTGTGTCGGTGTTTAATTAGTTTGCATCGTAATGTGGAATAAAATCAAAAATAATCAGAAAATATGCGAGACATTTTTCAAGGTTAGCTTACTTTTGAAGCCTAAAGGCATCGCGGCAAAAGCATTGGTTTCACATCGCGTCGTAGACTAAAGGATATGCTTTAGCATTGCGTTTTTAGTACGACTTCAACTTGAAACTCATCCAATGTGTGCTACCTATCCGATTCAATTCATTCCATATCGCTCAAGTTGATTACGAGCCTATTAGGATAATTTGAGCTATGACGTATTGATTTTAAGTCCACTCGGGGCTGCATTCCCGCTTCGAAACGTCGGTTGTTTGTTACGCTTAATTAACACGTTTCAAAACACTTTTATCAAAACTCGAGATCAATCACGAAATTGCAGCAAGCTGGCGCGTAGCTAGAATCAGATGACTGGGGTAGCAAATTTGGGCACTGGGGCAACTTTGGAAAACCGGGGCAACTGAGGGTAACTGATCGGTAAGCATTGAAAATTCCAAAAAACTGTGAGCATACCTGTAACAGAGGTCCGAGGTCCGGGGGGTTCTGACCGGTCCGGGAGGGGGATCCAAGCCCTAGCTGGAGGCACACCTGTAACAGGTGGCGAAAGGTGGGGGGGGGGGGGATTCAG
>JAQGAX010001739.1:0-10365 GCA_034698105.1 Plectus exinocaudatus | reverse complement strand
AGCCGCCCTAGGCAGCAATGACTTTGCAGAGTCGCTTGGAGACCTAATGGACTGCGGAACGATGCTGGGGCCTGTTTCATAAAACAGTTGAAAATAGAGAATTAAGAAATTGAGTTTGCTTTATCACAATAAGAGTTGAGACTCAGGTGAAGAAACCCAACTGAGTCTCAATTCTTCACATGCTACAGCAAACTTAATTTCTCAATTCTAAATAGTGTTATAAAACAGGCCCCAGTATCCACGATATAAGTGGCTGAAGAATAAAATGCGAGCCGCGGGATTTTCTCTTGCTTACATGGTTACTGAAAAGAAGCGAAATATCAAGTGTAGCGAAAAAGAAGCGAAATATCAAGCAACATAGTGCGCTTTCTCAGGCTGCTATGATAAGTTATTTTGTCCAAGCCGATGATTGCTGCTTCCTTCGCAATGTCATACGAGCGAAACATTCGAAAAACTCGAGTAAAGTCAGAAAGGAGAAACCTCCGTAGAGACCCAAGGTACCACCGATGTTTGTCAAAAGATCGGCCAAGTACATAACCGGCGTTTCGGTGATCGCTTCATAGTTCAACACCTGCAAAGCAATCTACAGTAAATGTTGATATGCACTTCTGGTACTATTTAGTTGTATCATTCGATACATTGATTTTTTGAAGATTCATAAAACGCGAGTTTAGAGCGCTTCAATTTCGTACCAAAATAACTTCCATTATTATTTAAAGTGGTTCAGTGCTATTCAGCAGGATCGTACCCGTAAGTAGACTTCTAACTTCATAATTTGACTGGAGGCGTTTTGTACAGTCATATTCGCCAGGTTGGGGTTACGCTGCGACCAACCATCCCGCATTTTCATAAAATAGTCTTCGCGTGGCCAAAGGCTGTTCGTGATCCGAGTATCGTAAAATTCTTCATGGCACGGTTGATCGCACACGTTGTCACACTCGGCGTTGATCGCATTGGTTGACTGAAACGTGACAGCTTTTATTTCTTAATAATAAACACTAAAATAGAAAGTTCAATTTCAGAGTACGCTGTGTATGCAACCCAAAGAGTGGATTGGTATTTGAGTTGGCCACATTAACCAACTGGCTTTGCTAATGAACTGTAGAAACGCTATCTACGCAGAGAACTAAAGTATTATATTAAAAGTTGGCGCTAATGGGAAAGAATTTTTGGGAAGAATTTTACTTTCACTATAAAAACGAACGAACCGTCATCACACAGTCAGTGACACTGTCGTTGGAGAAATCGCAGGCGTGTGGAATTGGACTTGAACTATTGGTGACATTCATTTGCTGGAAGGTTACATAGCCAGCGTCCACACAGTCGCATTGATTGGACAGCAGAAGAAGGTAGCAAGACTTCTTGCACGCTTGGTTCGTGTAGTTCGTTCCTGCTTGATGACCACTTTTCAGAATAGTGTTGCTCCAGCTGAAACCCAGGAAATATTTCCTAATACACTTTGTTAATATTAATGATTTTGAACGAGCCAGTTTCGAAGATGAATTTAACTCCCCCATACTTCTCAAAAATAATTTAGTCGCGAAATTGGATCGATTTCTTTCTTTACATAAAACTTTATTTTGCTGATCCCAAAGAAATACTGCTCAATGGATGTTACCTTTCATAGATATTTGGTTTAGCATCATTTTGATCCTGAAGAATTTTGCGACAATCTAGGCCGTTGTAAGGGAAAGGCTGTCTTGTGATGACGACTTGACTTATCGCCACAGACGCCAGAGATCCCGGTGATATTGTGAAGCCGAGATCTTCGGGAAACGGAACGTAGCTCGGCGAGTGAAGCTCAACCTGCAAAAATAGCAAATTACTTGCATACTGAATATAGTATATAGAATCATCAAATATTCGCAAATTTGGAAGCGAATTGCAAAGTACAGTACTCTGTTTTTATCCAAGAAGAATCCCGATAGTCCAACTCTCTGAAATCCCCCTTTCACGTCGCTATCTTTGACTGGCAAATACCGATATATTGAGAATTAGCCGACGCACACTACCACACTAATGGTAGACGGCACTGTAGCCGAGTGTTCTAAGAGCCGCGGCTCGCAATCACAGGGTCGGAAGTTCGACGCCCAGTAGCGTCGTCCCCGGTGTCAGGCCAGCGACAGCCGACCGAGGAGCACGTGTCGCATTAATAGGGTCGGAAAACCCGAAAAAAAGCTGACCCTACGACATAGTGGGAATAAACAGCTTAAGAAAGAATACTATCATACTAATGGCAATATATTTTAATGAACGGTGAGTGTCGCCCTCCAGCGCTCGTTCACGAATAAGTAAACAGAAGCAAGAAAAATTATGATAACAAACTCGAAAGCCAACTGCCGGCGAGATCAGAGGGCAGTACTGATATTCTTCAGCGTATAGTGTCAAAGCAAGGCCGTACGCGGGTCCGACATAGGTAGGAAACTGATTCTTATCGATGATCATTGTGTAACAGTTGCCGTAGGTGCCATGCTGCCATTTGGTGAAATTCTTTGGTGCGCATTGTCGGCCTTGAAATGTACAATCCAAGAGCATATCATCCAATTGATGACCCATCGTGGACATTGACAACTAAAATTGATAAAAAAAGACATGAAATTGGACCGGCATTGAATAATAGTCATTTCAGTGGTATTAATGTCGTCGTCGAACGGTAGGTGGAGGAAGGAAATATTTAGAATTAAATACGTATGAGAGGTTATCAAATAGGCTAGAGATCTAATAGTACAAAATCTCCTGGGGCCTATTTCATAGAACTATTGTAAATACAACTGTTGTAATTGCAACTGTGGGAAGCGCGGTGATTGGTCATTTTCCTGTTATTTCCGGTTTTCATACCAATCACCGTGCTTGCCGCAGTTGTAATTACAACAGTTGCATTGACAATAGTTTTATGAAATAGATCCCCTGAGAAAACAAACTTACAATTTTTTTATATTCTCTATTGACACCAAATGTATGAAAATCTCACTTTACTATCGTAGATGGTTTGAAGATGAACCAGTTTGAAGAGTGATTCTGGTTGAATACCATTCTGATTGGACATGTCGAAGCCTTGATTGGGGGGTATGCCGGGGCCTTGATTGGGGGGCATGCCGGGGCCTTGATTGGGGGGCATGCCGGGGCCTTGATTGGGGGGCATGCCGGGGCCTTCATTGACCATGCCGGGGCCTTGGTTGGGGGGCATGCCGGGGCCTTCATTGACCATGTCAGTGCCTGTATTGCCGGATGCGACATTATTCCACGAATTCGTGTGCGGGCGAACTGCCTTCAGCCTCGCCGTATAGGTGGTCAACGTGGAGTCATTGAGCATTTGCAACCAACGAGCGCCATTCAAATTGCAGATGGTCACTGCGGGAAACTGCAGGCTGGCCGAATACTGTACGGCTACGGTAGTAGCTGTTGGGTATTGTAGATAGCCCATGATGTTTTGTGCCAGCTGAATGCAGCAGACGATCCACGCTGTCAGCATTGCCACAATCCAGACACCCTTTCCGGAGCAGTTTCCGCATTTCAGCACATTGTTGAAGCCGTGCGCTGTTGTGTTCCCGGAAAAGTCGGCGACGACGTTTCGAACACGACCCATGTTTGTTGCCTTCAATAGCTTGAACTTTTCAATGAATAAATTGTCGTCGCAGTTTAGGGGAGTTTAGGGGAACCAGGGGAGTTTAGGGAATGCAAATCTCCTCTCAAACAGGATTATAAGTTTTGAAAAATCTTGTGGTAGGTACAAAACAGTTTCGTCACGTAGCGGTGAAAACATTACGGCTTGCACGCGCCAGTTTCATTAATGGCAGCCGCTGAGACTACTGTACTCGGCTGACTGCGTCTTATGCTTTGGATATTAGATCAGATATACGTATCTGAGACATGATACTCAGCCAGCTGAGTACAGATCTCAACGGCAGCCGTATAGTGAAGTAGACCCCTTGTTGAAAATGTGTTTAAAGACCTGCTGCTACAATTGTGATATGAGTGACTTTTGTCATGGGCGTGCCGCTCATTTTTTACCCCTGATTCCCGAATCGGCGCGAATCGCCCTAATGATCCTGTGCCCAATTTAACATAATGTTTGTCGTGGCTAACTACTGTAGGTGCAAATGTATTGTTCTATACAGTACAGGCTGACCCATAAGTCTTCATACTTCAATCATAATTCAAAAAGAATGAAATGAAATTCTTCGAAATTTGAAACTAATATTGCTTCGGCTGCTAGTTACAATGTTTCACAATTTTGCAGTTTCCGGACAGTTAAGGGACAATAAAATAAAACGCGTATGATCATATATCTTAAATTGGGTATCATTTGAGAGCCCATCAAATCCTCTTTTCATGCTTGCCCGATTTTTCAATCAGGATGTGACGGGTAATCCACTTAAATTGATTGGCTATCAAATATGCTATGATACATAGCGCTCGCAATACCTGTAACCAGGGGGGTCCGACCCCCCCCCCCCGACCTGACCCCCTCCCCCCCCGAGAGAAGGTTCAGACCCCCCTGGCCTAGGACACCCGTTACAGGTATGGCGCTCGCTCATCATGATTCTCGTTGGCTGTTGGTCCATCCATTAAATTACCGTGACCGTGATATTAACGTGGTATCACATAAATCGCTTTCAAAACAAATTCATATTAATTTTAACCTAATCTGAAAATAGTTCAACGCTTTGAATGACACCAAGGCGTTTTCAGATTCGGCAAATTCCCGACGGCATTATCACAAACTAAATGCAGAGACGAACAACTTTTTTTCACTGGTCAGTTAGTAATCTACAGTAGTTAACTTGAATGTGATGCAACTGCTGAAAATCTTGATCAAGAGAGGTAAAAGTTGAGTCATCATTGATTTGGAACAACATACATATAACTTTGAGTTGCAGAAACGAGTTTGCGTATTGGCACAGTCATTAGGGAAATGCACAAGCATACATCGCTAAGAAAAAATTAGACCACTACCATAACTTCATGTCGGAATTTCCGCAAAATCCAATTTATTTTCACCACTGCGTGCGCGGCTGGCCCCGAAGGGTAACACCCCTAGACCCCCATAATACCGCAATGCCTTTGCCTGGACTGATTATTCAATTTTAGGCCAGCTTTTACACCACTTACCACTAGCTACGTCCGTTTGTAGTTTAGTCGCACTGGCACGGCGATTCGCGCGCAGCATAACAATTGCGGTGTTGTAAGAACGACTCTGCCATGCAGTGTTGGGCGTTACCATGGAAACCGAAACTAAGTAAAACTAGGTAATACTAGGTAAATAACTAGGTAAGCACCTATTTTTGAGTTGTACCTAGTACGCTTTCACCAGCCGAGCGCAATTACTCCCAGATCGAGAAGGAGGCGCAATTACTCCCAGATCGAGTCTACGGCATCACCAAGTTTCACCGCTACTTGTTCACCCTGATCACCGATCACAAGCCGCTGCTGACCATCTTCAGCCCACACAACGGCATCCCGCAAATGGCAGCGTCCCGTCTGCAGCGCTGGGCGATCATCCTCGAGTCATACAACTACGACATCCAGTACCACGAGTCAAACGTTCACAGGAACCATACTTCACTCGCCAGCACGAGCTATCAACGACCGATGGCATACTCATGTGGGGACCGCGCGCCTGCATCCCGGGGTCGCTGCAGAACGCGACATTGGAACACCTCCATCGCGACCACCTCGGCATCATTCGCACGAAGTCCCTGGCCAGAACGTACTGCTTTTGGCCGGAAATCAATGACGTGCTCGAGAAGATCATCAACGCGTGCTCCGTCTGCGCGACGAATGCCAAGGTCTTTTCATAGCAGGACAGTTCAGCAAGAAAAAAAGTAAACAGAAAATGAGAGAGAAAAGAGACAGCCGTGAACGTTGGTTTTCTTTTTGTTGAGTGATTCATGCTATTTCTTTGCTGTTTCATTCGCGTTATTTTATGCAATAAGTTTTGTTAAATGAGTTTTTCCCATAAGTTTACTACTGCGCAACATAATCACATGAAATTTGAAATATAGATCACTCTAACAGTTCGATCACTCTACAATCAAAGCAATTCAATTTAGCCGCCCTGGGCAGCAATGATTTTGCTGAGTCGCTTGAAGACCTAATGGACTGCGGAACAATAAAGTATCCGCGATAAAAGTGGCTGCAGAATAAAACGCGAGTAGCGAACTTTCTTTAGCTTACATGGTTATTGAAACGAAAGCGAAATATCGATTATTGTGCAGCATAGTGAGCTTTCTCAGGCTCGTATGATATATTCTGTTCGACATCCGATACTTTCCTGGATCGCTGCTTCCTTCGCAATGTCATACGAGCGAAACATTCGAGAAACTCGATAATGGTCAGAAAAGAGAAACCTCCGTAGAGACCCAAGGTACCGCCGACGTTTGTCAAAAGATCAGCCAAATTGATAGCCGGCGATTCGGTGATCGCTTCATAGTTCAATACCTGGAACACAATCTAGAGTAATTGCAGAGACACGCGTATTCTGATATTATTTAGTTACTAGTATATCATTCGACACATTGATTTTTTGAAGATTCATATAACGCGAGTTTAGAGCGCTACAATTTGTTAAGTGTCCGACCAATCCTGTTGCCGTTTTGCAGGCCGAGCGTCAAATTATTGGGCCCTAAGCAACGCGTTCGCGTGCCTGCATCTCGATGAACGAACGGGAATTTTTTCGTATCAAAATAACTTCTATTCTTTAAAGCGCTCCAGTGCTCCATCTCACCCGAAAGTAGACTTCTAACTTCATAATTTGACTGCTGGCGTCTAGCACAGTCATATTCGCCAGGTTGGGGTTGCGCTGCGACCAAGCATTCTGCATTGTCGTGAAATACTTTGGGCGTGGCCAGAGACTGTTCGTTATACGAGTATCGTAGTCTTCTTCATAGCATGGTTGATCGCACAAGTTATCACACTCGGCGTTGATCGTGTTGGTTGACTGAAACATGACACCTTTTAATTCTTAATTATAAGCACTAAAATAACATGTTCAATTTCAGAGCATGCTAAGTATGCAACTCAAATAGCGGATTGGTGTTTTAAATAGCCACAATAACCAACTGGCTTTGTTAATTAACTGTAGAATCCTTATTCGTTACCTGCCAACGAAGAGAACTAAAGTACTAAAAAGATGGCGCCAGTGGGATAGAATTTTCGGGAGGAATTTTACTTTCACTATAAAATCGAACGAACCGTCCGCACGCAATGAATGTCAGTTGCGTTGGAGAAATCGCAGGCGCGTGGAATTCGACTTGAACTATTCATAAATTTCATTTGCTCGAAGGTTACATAGCCGGCGTTAACACAGCCGCACCGGACGGCCAATTCAAGAAGGTAGCAAGACTTTTTGCACGCTTGGTTCGTGTAGTTCGTTCCGGCTTGATGACCATCTTTCAACATAATGTTGCTCCAGCTGGAAACCCACGAAAAATAGGGTACTGTAAGGTACTTTATATTCGGTGGAATTAATATTCGGTAATCGCTGAAATTTGGCATATTCGTGGAAGTTAATTGCGGTAGTTCCCTTTGGTGGAAAATTTCTGTCAAGAAAATCGTTTTCTAAGAATCGATTTTTTTGCTTTTTTATGTAAAATAGATCAGTTATAAAATTCAGTGGAATTTAATTTCGGTTAACGAAGGGCTACCGAAATTACCGAATATTAATTCCACCGAATGATTAACTACCTTACAGTAATTGCCGGATTCATTTTATTGATATTAATACATTCGTAAGAGCCAGTTTCGAAGATGAATTGTATCTTGTCAAATGTCAAATCTGTTGTAGTCAATAAATTGAATAGATTTCTTGATATACAACTTTATTTTTCTGATTCCGAAGAAATACTGCTGACTAGCTGTTACCTTTTAAAGATATTTGGATTGGTAGCATTTTTATCCTGAAGAATGCTGCGACAGTCCTGGCCGTTGTACGGGAGAGGCTGCCTTGTGACGACGACTTGACTCATCGCCACAGACGCTAGAGAACCGGGTGATATTGTGAAGCCGAGATCTTCGGGAAACGGAACGTAGCTCGGCGAGTGAAGCTCAACCTGCAAATATTCCAAATTTCTTGCATACCAAATACAGTAAATTGAAGCATCAAATATTTGCAATTTGAGAGCGAATTTCGAAGTACAGTACTCACTATTTTGATCGAAGAACCCCGATCATCCAGGCCCCAAAATGAGCCAACGCATACCATACTATCATATACAGGGTGTTTCAAAAAAAACTGTACCATTTTCTTTTCCATATTTCTCAACAATGGCTGAATCAAATTGCATGAAATTTGAAATATAGATACTTTAATGTACCCTAAATGTTATTTTAAAAAACCTTTTCGATCGGTTGCACCTACTTGTTTTATGGGGGTAATAAACAAAACCTTCGAAAATATAACCATTTCGCTTATTTTTGCCAATCAGCGTTTAGTGCATTTTTCGAATTATCAACGGAAGCAAAGCATTCAGCATCATCATAAACTTCATGCTATAGAATTATCCAGGTACCAAAGTCCATGGGATTCAAGTCAGGATCGTTACAGGCAGGCTAAACGCTGCTTCGCAGCCAGTTAATATGGACGCTGTCAAAAATGAATTTTGGGCAAGATTGCGTCCAAGTGCGGCTCTAGCCCGTTGTGAATTCAAATGGTGGCCATATCAAAACATTGTTTTTTAAGTGCCGAACATCATATTTATTATGCCATTCGACAATTTGTAATGTTTTTTGGGGGGTTTTACTTGCAAAAAATAAGCGAAATGGTTATATTTTCGAAGGTTTTGTTTATTACCCCCATAAAACAAGTAGGTGCAACCGATCGAAAAGATTTTTAAAAATAACATTTAGGGTACATTTAAGTATCTATATTTCATATTTCATGCAATTTGATTCAGCCATTGTTGAGAAATATGGAAAAGAAAATGGTACAGTTTTTTTTGAAACACCCTGTATGTAACCAGGGGGTCACCCCCTCGCCCAGCTCCCCCCCCCCGAGAAGGTCCAGGAATTTAGCGATTTTTTTGAATTCGCGCCGAAATCCCGACACGAAGGTACCCCCCCCCCCCCGAGAGAAAGTGGACACCCGTTACAGGTATGCATACTATAGGTGCAGTATTTTGATGGATGCCTGTCACAATGCAGGAATATAAAAACAGACGCAAGAAAATTGTGATAACAAACTCGAAAGCCAACTGCCGGCGAAATCAGAGGGCAGTACTGATATTCTTCTGCGAACAGCGTCAAAGCAAGGCCGTAGTCGGGTCCGATAAAGCTTGGAAACTGTTTCTGATCAATGATCATTGTATAGCAGTTGCCATATGTGCCATGCTGCCATTGGGTGAAATTCTGTGGTGCGCACTGTCGGCCTTGAAATGTGCAATCCAAGAGCATATCCTGTAGTTGGTGACCCATCGTAGAGACTGGCAGCTAAAATTGATAAAAAGAAGCCATAAAATTGTACTGACATCGAACGGTAGTCATTTCAATGGTATGAATGTCGTCGTCAAACGGTAGGTGGGGGAGGAAAGATTTAGAATTGAATACGTATTCAAGGTTTTCAGGTAGGTAAGATATCAAATGGCGCAAAATCTCCTGAGAAAACCCACTAAAAACTGTTTTTCGTCGTTTTTTGAGACAAACTGTATGAAAATCTCACTTTCCGATCGTAGATGGCTTGAGTATAAAGCAGTTTGAAGACTGTCTCTGCGTTGATATTGTCCTGATTGAATGTGTCGGCGTTTTGATTCCCGAATGAGAAATTATTCCACGAAACCGTTGGCGGGCGGGCTGCCTTCAACGCCGCCGTATAGTTGGCCAGCGTAGAGTCGTTGAGCATTAACAACCAACGAGCGGCATTCAAGTTGCAAATGGTCACGGCGGGAAATTGTACGTTGGACGAATACTGTACGGCTACGGTAGTCGCTGTCGGGTACTGTAGATAGGCCATAATGTTTATGGCCAGCTGAATGCAGCAGATGATCCACGTTATCAGCATCGCCACGATCCAGAAACCCTTTCCGCAGCAGTTTTCGCAGCGCAGCACATTGTTGAAGCCATGCGCTGTTGTGTGCTCAGCGAAGTCGGAGACGACGTGTTGGACGTGACCCATGATTGTTGCTTCAATAAATTGACTTTTATTCACGGCGCTATTTTTCAGTGTATAAATTGATGCAGCGCCCCCAGGAGAGTATAGGGAATCGCCTCCCAAGTTCCCTCCCGAACAGGAGGATTGTAACTATTGGAAAATCTTGTAGGAGGTACAAAACATTTTCGTCACGTAGCGGTGAAAATATTGTACGCGAGGTTTGTACGCGTCTGTTTCACTAAAGGGCAGCCGCTGGGACTGTGCTCGGCTGACTGGGTCTC
>JAQGAX010001738.1:0-10366 GCA_034698105.1 Plectus exinocaudatus | reverse complement strand
CGGTAAATGGGGGACCGGCAGATTTTGACCGGTATAAACGATTTTATTAAGCGTGGTAGGATACCCTCTGGGACCGGTCAGTCTTGACTGTTCACTGTATTCTCATATCACTTACTAACCCGTCAACTTTGCGTTCCATCTCGTTATAAACATCTCCTCAGTTCAATGGCGAACTCGATAAGAACTTTGCCTTTTCCATTGATGAAAAACTGAACTGATTGACGAAAGAAATTTAAATGTTATTTTAAAAAATTTAATTTAAATACTGAATATAAATGTGTTTCAGGTGATCTCTGGTCATCTGACAGGTCAGCTGCAGCTGTGGGACCTGCGCGCGAGCGGGGGCAGTCATTCAGGCGACCCATGCCAGTCACTAGCGGCCTCCAGTGCGCACGATGCGGTCACCTCGCTGGCCGTCCATCCGGCGCAGCCCAATCTTGTCGCCTTCGGCACTCAGCTGGGCTCCGTCGGCTTCTGCGATGTCCGTAACGCCGACCGTCCGTTGCCTGAGCTGCTTCCCATCGCGTCGGGACCTGTCTGGGAGGTATGCTTGTTTGAAATGTACCGTATTTCTAATCATACGAGCCCCAGGAGAGGGATTAAAAAAATAGTGCGACTTCCTCTAATTGAACTGATAATGATCTCCTACAGAACGACCCACCCGCAAATACTAACCCGTCAAAATTGCGTTTAACCCCAGTTATATTTGTCATTGTCTGATCAGCTCACGTTGTTAACGCAAAATGAATGCGACCTAATTGAGGTGTCATTAATGAATGCCTTATTTTCTGCCATGTCACGACAAGTCGGACATTATAACACAAATATTTAATGCGCATATCTCTTTGTAGATTAAATTTCATCCGCTCTATCCAGACAACTGCTTTACGTGCGCCGATGATGGAACGCTGTTACACTGGGACGCCGCCGGTCTGAAGCAAAGTTCGTTCAGGTGAGCGATTGGTATATTTCGTCTACAGCTGTTGCGCGTGTATGCTTATCTAGCACAGAGCACTCTTTCATCTTTCGCTTTTTAAACTTGGGGCACGAATGCTGGCAGTAGTTCGCCGTTCGAAATACGTAGCGGTTTTTCAATTTTTATAGTGATCTTTTTTCTGTGTGTTCCGAACAATCGTACTATTTGGTAAAGTACGGTAACTTCTTCTTTTGTAACGACTTTAAGTATTAGAACAATGAGCTAACGAGGCAGTATTTAAAAAAATCATTTTGTTTAAAAATTCGTTTTAAACTTCGATTGAGCCGACTGACCTCTATTTACTGTATTCGCTAATCGTATAAATACTGAGGCCGTTGAACGTCGGGGCCCGTTGTATACCACTGCGTACATAGTCGAAACTGTTCGATCAATTCAATCCTTCACATTTAGTTTTGATCGCCCTGAAAAAAGCTAATGTTCGATTTGAAAGACTTCATTAATAATGTGATGCTGGTTAAAATCTGTAGCCAGCGTCGGATTACCATTTTGACCGACTATAACGCGTCTAATCCAAAAGGGTTCTCGACCAGATTGAGACATACTTGCGAAGGGTTTATAGGTGGCTATGTAAACGAGTTCGGACGTGGCCTACGTCGGCGCTCGTTCACTGTTACCTGTACACGACTAACCCGTCGCAAATACGCGCTAACCATTGGTTCGGAGGCCCATTGGTGTAGTTGTGAATCAGACTGCGTCTTGCGTATGGTCCCACAGCAAAAACACATAATCTCGCAATCGAATTATTTGGTGATGCGCCGTTTGCTTTTTCTCTTAATAACTTATACTGATTGCAACTTTTAAGTCAAAAGTCACCCTTTTCTTTCAGATCGCAGGATGCGAGTCGAATGAACGTGTGGCTGTTGGGTGCGGCGCTGAGCGATCACGTCAAGCTGACTAACCTGCTGCCCGACCAGAAGCTGCCCATCAACAGCCTGGACCTCGCCGGCGGCTCCGTTCTCGTCGGCAGCGACTCCGAGCTCGTCCATGTCGTAGACAACGTCCTGCTGCGATAATTGATTGATAATCATTTTCATTAACGGTGAAATTTCACTTGCAACTACTTTTTGTTTTTGTTGTGAAAGTAAAGGATACTTTGTCAGATTTTTGCATTCGTTGTGCTGTCTTCTATTGGATAATACTTTCCATATTCAAGCAGCGTGGCTTGCTTTTCTATGCTTTAGTGATCGTCTTTGCATATTTGTTGGGAACTTTTCATATGTTATGTTTTCGTCGACCAATACCGATGAGACCAGCATTAGAATTTTCCTTGGTTCGTACGATTAAATCAGTCGACTGAGCTTTTTCGCATTTCTTTGTAGTTAGGAGAAACACAAAATTGACGGGTTTCGTGAATCAGCTGAATAACTTCTGCGAGCCCCTGTTTTGCAAACAAGATTCTAAAGCTCTTGCTTAATATTTATTCCTCCAGAACGATTGAGCTCTCTCTTTCGATTGTTCGGTTAGTCTAAAATGTAAGACTGATTGGTTCCTACTGTCGATGGTGTAGTGTTTCGTTTTCAAATTATGGATTCGCTGTCTTGTATTAGTCGATCAATATTCTCAGATTTCTCCAGCGCATCGCAATGGTGACGACCAGCGATTCGAAGGACGGCTGGACGCTGAAGCGGGTGTTCCCGCCGGTCAACTGGCTGACGGTCACTCGCCATTACCTCCCGGTCACCGGTGCCATCAGTCACAGCTGCTTCGCCTCTCATGTACTCACACCCGCCTACCTCTACAGGTACAGTGAACGACGTACAATATATATCGATCACCTCCAGTAGCGGCCAATTTTGATCGATATCGCGATTCATTGACATACAGTAGAAGTCGTCCACAGTGAAACCTGGATATAAGAGAACGCAGGGGAAATCAAAATTTTTTTCTTATATCCAGGGTCTGCAGTGTATAGGCAATGAGCACGAGATTTTGAACGAGTCTTATATCCGCGTTCTACTGTATATGTTTATGTCCTTTATACTATGAACACTTTGTGTCAGCCATTTCTACTGAATCAAAGCGTACTACCCTGATTCAGGCTGTTCCCGTACTACGACATGGCGGTGGGCAACATGATCCTGTTCAACGCCCACTTGGGCATCGGATTCTACGTGTACTACCGAGCACACATGGTCCGCGTCGACCCGCGCACTCGCGTCATGTTCAGCGTGTTTAGCTCGGTCAGTTTGTTCTCTCAATGCAGAATCCATACAGAGTAAATTGACCACGGGGTCTATTTCATAAAACTAATGAAAATTGAGCAATTTAGACTCAATTCTGCATTGTCATCACCTGAATGTCAATCCTCATTAGGTTCATGAAATAGGTTTTAGAAAATCTGCAACTATTCACTTTTGAAATGAATTATACGCAAGAATAGCTGTTGGGAAAACGATTCATTCTTAGATAATTGGACAATTTTGAAATCTAAATCACGCAGTTTACCGTTCCCTGCGATTGAGTCGCCATATTCGCTCGGTTTGCTTGAAATTAACCGTTCTATTCGTGAGGTCCGTTTTCTGGATTGAGTCATGATTCGGGATCGGGTTAGGTCGATCCAGCATCGAGGTTAGCAAGCGCATATAAATTGTAATAATTCGCAAAGCGCACGACGGGATCGGGGTTAGCACCGGCGCCGTTACAGCTCTTCCTCGAACTTCACTCTGACATTAATATTGTAGGTCATGTTCAACTTCGGCTCCGTGCTGCTCTTCGCCACGACGAAGGCCGTCCTTCCGCGCAACGGACTCGTCAAGACGGTCTTTGGCTGTCTGACCAGCTTGGCGCTGCTGTCGATTGGTCGCGAGTATCTCGCGTACGTCGATAGTCTGGTCAAATGAAGAAAAATAAGTGAAGTGAATCAATCAAAGTGTAATGGTATTGCCCACATTCTAAATTGATATTTTATTTATTAGCTTCGATAAGTCCCTTGAAATTGATAGGCCGCAACTGGTAAATGAGACATTGACTTGACATATTATCAAATTTTCTTTTGCGATCTGGAGATAACCTTTTAGAGTGATAATCTTTCCTTAAGCTGTTTATTCACACTATGTCGTGGGGTCAGCTTTTTCGGGTTTTCCGACCCTCATAATGCGACACGTGCTCCTCGGTCGGCTGTCGCAGGCCTGACACCGGAGACGACGCTGCTGGGGGTCGA
Source organism: Plectus exinocaudatus (assembly GCA_034698105.1). Taxonomy (NCBI): domain Eukaryota; kingdom Metazoa; phylum Nematoda; class Chromadorea; order Plectida; family Plectidae; genus Plectus; species Plectus exinocaudatus. The sequence goes on along the minus strand of JAQGAX010001738.1, from coordinate 6,209 downwards.
ACCCCCGACCTTGCGGCTTAGAGGCGAGGCTCTTAGACCACTCGGCCACAGCGCTGTCTTTAGAGTGATAATGAAGGATGCAAAATTTCTTTTTTGTTCTCCATCCGATTTGGTGCCGTAATATATTAAAAGCAAGCGTATATTAGCTTCCAATAAGTACCCATTAATTAAATCGTTTTATCGACTATGTTAGAAGTGCGTGTTGTTCCCGTTGTATGCCTCATCATGTCCTATTCCTGCCCAGCTACTTACCGTAGTATATCAGCCGGTTGCATAGGATGTGTGGTGCGTTGTCTCGAAACGATTGTAGTATACCGTATGATCATAAGTTTTGTTGAGAAGCGAGGCGTGTTTTGTTTTCGTTAGAGGCAATATGTGGTTTGCTTGATTCATAGACTGTTTGCGACAGTATGCTATGCGAAGCACTTGCCAGACATGGGTATGGATCGGCGGCGCCTGAGGGAGGGTGGTGCGCTTTGCCAAGAGTTAGATCGATTAACTTGAAGAGTAAATGGTTACGCGTCGATATTTTGGTAAATCTTCCTCGTAGCGAAAGTCGTTAGACGGACGATTGACCAATATATAGGCGCGCAACCGTTTACGCTTCACGCTAATCGATCCAACTACTTTTCCCTAAAAACTTTATGAATTGCCCTCTTTAAGGGGTACATTATTCGGAAGCGGACCCTTATCTGTCTATTCGCACCGCGCCCCTGAAATCAGATTTTAGCTTCTGTGGCCCTAATAGAGTCCCTTTTACCCATATTTGGTGCGTGTGACGTTAGTACGCTTTGGCTTTGCTGTAAAGGCTGTTGGCTAAGTTAACGGACCGCGAATTCTGCCTTGTTCCCGATATGCTGGTTGCGCTGTTTGTCTGTCTCGACACGAATACCGTAATGAAACCAATATGAACCATTGTTTTTGGTCGACTGCCACTGTAGTTTGCCAATCTGTTAACCCCATTATTTCTATTTAGCCCGCGTCTTTTTTCTCTATGCTCTCAGATTCCCCCTCCATTCTGTACATTCTCTCCCTCTTCCTCTCTCTTCGAATATTAGAATCTTGTGTCGTGGACTATTTTGTCGTGCGCCAGCCACTTGTCGGTTGGTTGTGTAGTGTAGAATTGTGGTTTCTAGCATGAGTTACCATTTGGTTCTGGGTCTCTGGTAGCCCTGCTTTGGTATCGTATAGAAGTGTTGCTGTTTGGTAGTCTATGCGATGAGTGAGCGTTTCGAAATTGAAATTGTTACCGTAGCCGACCTATGAGCTTGGTGTAGTGTTCGTTCATTTCCTCATGTCCTTGAAGAGCTCATATTGTACATTCGGGCAGGTAACGACGAAATGCGTTGCTCCAATTAGAATAAAGCACTGTTCTGCTTTTAAACATGCTTTTTAACAAACAAACAAACGAGATTTTCATTCGCCTAGCGTTTTTCATGCGATGAATTTCGCACTAACCCGTCGCTTTTGCGTTTCAGTCGCGCTTTTTGGTTGCCATTGATATGCAGGACATGATACATTCAAGGGAGCAACTGCATCAGTGACACAGCAAAATGAATTTGCCGCAATACGTTCAGATAACGAGTGCGCGCAGAATTTTCAACTAACCCAGCTATTTGGCTTCTTGGGTTACCGTAGTTATTCCTATAGTACGACCGATCGCACTATTTTATGATCTCTCTCTTGGGGGTTTTAGTATTAGAGGGTCGTACTATTAGAGATCATTATTTTAGTACCATTACCAGTACTAATAGAGGGGTCGCACTATTTTACGATCTCTCTCTCTTAGGGATCGTACTAATAGAAAGGGTCGTATTATTGGAGAGGATCGTATAATGATAATAAATACGGTAAATCTGTTTGAAGCGCTCTTTACAATAGAGGTTCATACATGTAATACGCGGCGAAAGTGGGGGTCCAGGTTTCTTTTCGTCTGCAAATAAGAAGGGACCCCTTACCTCATTTTTTGCTGGTATGTGTTGAAAGTAAAACGCCCCCTCCCACTTACATGAATGTAGAGGTCTATGTTATTGACTTTGGACTTCTAAAGTAAAATTGAGGCATTTGGTTTATTCAAACTAGAGGTTTATTCACGCGTATATCACATGCATGGGGAACCATCTGGAGTTGATGATATTCACACAGGACAGGCCAAAAAATTACCCAGCACCCAGGATACAGGGTGAACTTTTTTGAAGCTTACACTGGATAAAAGGGCAGTGACCAGACCCAGGATACTGGATGGACCCGCAGCCCATTTACTCGTGCGCTTTGGGCACTCGCAGGTTACGGTATTGGGATACGGTAGGTTACCCAGCACACAGGACAGCCTAAAACCTTCCCCGTATATGGTATATCAGTATCCGCAAACATAAGATCAAGATCACAATTGGAGCACTCCTGCGAAGCGACGATTCCCCACTTTTCGTTGTGGTTGCTTGAGGCGCAGGGGTACTGATTGGACCATCTTGCTGCACTTTACCCGTAATGTTCAGTTGGAAAGGATTGCCATGTCCATGCCCATTGCTCGTTCTGTTTGTGGGAAAAACGTCGTCGCAAATACTGCTAATATCAGCAACAGCATCGGTGCTATTTGTACTATTTTTGTAGTCGGGAACGATGTTCGAATGATGCGACGTCGATTGATTTGCTTTGGAGACCATTTTTTGCCCCATATCGAAAATGGCGTCCGGCAAAAAGTCGCTATTGGTGCAAAATAATCCCGGTCCGCCGTCAATACTGTTACATTTGTCAGTGGTGCAGATGCACTTGGTCATCTTCCCTCCTTGGTAACAGACGCCTTGTCCTGGACCAATATCGATTGGTTCTGTCCAGTTAAGGCACCCGCTGAAGTATCGGAAGGGATATGAGTGATCCAGGTTGTCCAAAGCTGCAAATATCTTTCTTCATTAAATATCAGTGGTGCAAGCGGGCATGATGTACTAGTGATGCACTTAATCGAAATTGCATTCAATACAGTCGAACACGGATGTAAGGGCAACCACCGTCAGTACAGTATGCGCCACTATTATTGAAAATACGGTAATACGGTAGGTAAAATACGGTAATTCCCAGCGCACCCCTTTGCCTCCTGGACGCAATCCTTCCCGGCCATTTTCAGGCGTTTTTGCTCCCTTTCTCCCCATGCAGCATGCAAGAGCGTGTGAAGCCTCAGGGACGGAACAACGCCTTCCCCCTAAGCAAATACTCGTCATAAATACGAAACTAATAAGCGGCAGGTGAGTCGTCCTTCTCTCCAACCACCTACGCGCGTGGAACACATTTATTGTGGCGTGCATCTCATCTCATTATTTCTTATCCCTCGTGTCAATGAGAACAAAACTTTTATATTCATTAAGTGCTAGGGAAGCACTGACCAGAAGTACATGGCGGTACGGACGAGAGTTCATAAGGCCGCACAAACTTATAAAGTCTCTAAGTCATTCTCTAAATCTCGCTTTTCTCATATTAGAGTTTCGCGGTGTTCATAAATCGATGACCCTGTGCTACTAATCAGAAATCTAAAATTAATAACCAAATTCCAAATATGAGAAATACTAATCTCAGTGCACGGTGGCACTCATAGACTTGTTTAGTGCCCAGAGTCATTGTTTTATGAACAACGAGAAACTCTAGTTTTGGAAAAGCGAGATTTTGAGAATGATTTAGAGATTATATAATTCTGCCCGCCCATGCACTCGGTCAGTAGCGCCATGTGCTTTGTAATTATCATCCAAGAACAAAAACACAATCGTTTCGCAGTGCTTATTTAAAAGAGAAAGGCGGAGCAATTTACCAGGCAAACAACATGTAATTATCCAGGCGGTCACAAGCCATTGTCCAAGCATGAGCATGACACACTCGGTTTCGACACAAAATGGAACCAAATGTAATGTAACACAAATATTTTCTCAAATTTGGCGGGATATAACAGAACTTCTTTTAAAAACGAAAGAATTATTTCCAAAGAAACTGAAAGTATTGCAATAGCACAACATACCATTGAAGCAGTACATTCCAATGCAACTCGTCGTGCTCTCTTGGAAGCAAGAGGTGTAGTTTGAGTCTCGGCCGACTGCATAATTCGAGCACTCATAGCAAGTTAGATACGAACTATTTCCTCCTTTTCCATCGAATGTGGTTTGATTAACGATAGAGGCAATTGATATACTTGGCGCAAGCGAGAAGAATATACTTGTCACCAACAGAATATTTCTATTTGTTACGGAGACTGAAGTAAGGATATGGAGCTCATTCATTCCGCAGCAAGACGGCAGACTGGATCGGACACTGAAAGACGCACTTTAATGAAATTGTTTTGTTCAATTTTAACAAAGAAACTCTTTTCACTTTTGTTACTCCTGTGCGCGATCAATTCCGCACGCATACTGTTTAGGGGCAGAGGGTAGAGTCAGGAAATTACTTTCATGACAGAAGCAAATCTCCGGGACCTATTTAAAACAGCAATACCGGAATATTTTAACAGCTTTGTTATTTTCGTTTCCCTGGGATACAAAGAATAGAGCAAGCGAAACCGCAGACAGCATAGCAGCTTCGAAGCCTTTTCGATTTAACAATTCAAAATAAACAAGAAAGGAAGCTTGTCTCGTAGTGAGATTAATTAAACGTCGTCATGCGGTTCAGTGCTCATACTGATTGAACGCCAGGCTTGGCCATGGAGTACGAGAATATCCGAAGCGCTCAGATTCCAGCAGGCGCAAGCTGGTCAAGGGACACCGTAACCCTTACGGTCGACGACCAAAGACCGCCAAATAATTTTTATGGGGATGACGAATGCGGATGGCTGGCGCAGGGGGTCGCACTGAAATGTCTGGGAGATTGCACAGCCCATATCGCTACCGAATAATATCCAGCATAATAGATTTGGTTTTGGTTAAGGGCTGAACTGTTCGAGGGCGGGGAGCAACCCACTCTCCCCGATTGCCCAGCCCCAGCGGTAGATATGTATGTAATGTACGCGCACCTATTCGGTGCGTGTTTGCACTGCAATAAACCTTATGCATGCTCAGAAAAGCATCTTCGATTTGAAAAAACAGGGGATAATTTCCACATGGTCCATAGATGTGCTTCCCGCACAGCGAATATGGCTCCAGCGGACAGTGATAAACGAGCATCGCAGGCGCGCGACCACCGGAGGGTGTGGGCGGCGTAACAGACAACTGACTACGACGCAGGCCAATCTGTTAATCGTACTGCGTGGCCGTCGCACTGACGCTCAGACGAACCGTTCCACTGCGTCAGCCGCTGCCAGATTTTGAGACTTTTTCTTTCCGCTTGTTTTTGTCAATGTGTGCTGGAAATATCTATCACAAAATTTATTCTAATAGTACGGTAGTTTCCCATATTGAACGGCACCTCTATTCCAAAATGTATGTTGCGTCAGTGAAGTCATATTTTTATGCTTATCTACGTTCAAATTTTTGTTGAATAATTGCTTTCGATTTTTTCTAAATTTATTCAAAAATTAAATTAATTTTTGCTCAATTTTGAACTTCATTTGATTATGTGGTTTACCCAGAAACAGCCAGGCCGATCCTATAGTGGATACCTTCATATACCCCTATAATTCCCGACGCCCATGTCTGCTCAGGGTAGGGATGACGTTACAGGTTAGAACGAGATTTTATCTTTCTCGAAAGATACGTCATGTCCGTATATTCCCTCTCCATCATCCGACTCGTGAACAAGTCTGACTTTCTGCGTTACTGATGCCGAGGTTTTTCCGCAGGTGATCATGAATGGCATCTCCACCAATCGTATTTGACCCACACTCCACGTGCAGTTTCGATAAATGGATCGCTACTTTTGAGAACTATGTGGAGCAAAGCAGCATAAAAGATAACGAAGACAGAAATTGCGCTGAGAAGGTCAAGGTTACCCTATTAATCAGTTTACTATCGGCCGAAGTGCAGAGCTTTTTGACGAGCATTTGCCAACCGAAACAGCCAGGTGAACTGACATTCGCGGAAGTCGTTACAATTCTCAAGAAAAAGTATGACGTCAGGAATAGGATCATCCTCGCCGAACGTTTCCGGCTGTTCACAAATCGCCAACTGCCGTCGCAAACATTTACCGATTATGCCGCCCAACTGCGCTCACTTGCAATGCACTGCAACTTTTCTGAGAAAATTAACGAAGAGGTTCTGGTGCTCGCGTTTACGATAGGAATTAACGAAAACTGGATGCGA
>JAQGAX010001737.1:0-10367 GCA_034698105.1 Plectus exinocaudatus | reverse complement strand
AAAGAACAATGATGCTCCGGTAATCAGACAGAGAGCGACGAGATGTTGTGATCGAAGCGAAGGTCGCATTTTTTAATATCCAATGTTCAGAAATAATGTCAAATGATTGATTCCCAGCTGCTAAGAATGAGAAAAAGATGATGATATCTGCATTTCATATTCACGTTCAATAGTCGGCAGCAAAGGCTAAGTTTTGAGCTCAAAACCTTATTCGATTTGAAGCGGTCGAAATAATATTGCCAAACGCTTGCCTAATTGTTGACCATCTATTTTTATAAGATCGTCAAAATACATTATTGAATTGATCTCGTACTGCGAAGTTTGCAGTCGCAAGCTTTGATACCGATTCTACCATAACTCATACTCGCTTGTCGTTAGCCAAAGCAGTTGTCACGCTGCACACAGTGATACCTAAACAAATACATGGCATGTATAGTCCACGTCACTGCCCGTTGACCGAGGCAAGAATCAAGGGGTATAGCGGAATAATTCTGCCTCTTTTACGACGTCGTACTAAAGCTGACCGACCTTCATCCTTCAGTTGAGGCGATGTACGAGTTGTAGTCCGTGTGAAAACACAAGTGGTGGGACTAACCAATCTTTTGGCTGTAGGCGATTACTGTAGTTGATGCTGATTAATATGAAACTTTGACCGATGGAAAACAGGAGAAGACGCCGGGCGGGTCCAGTCGGATCGCCCTGCTACTAGAAAGAAGCACCTTATCGTGTGAAGCGTCCTAATAAAGCTTCAGGCGCAATGAACCCCTTGGGGCGGCCCTTCTGGTGACCGTTGCCTAGCACACTGACATGCGTTCGGAAATGAAAGCGCTTGGCGAAGCCCATGTTCACTTGTGCAAATTGGGTAGGAACCGTTGCCTAGAACTCGTGCAAGTAATTCGTTATTCGAACTGGTTATACTTTGATGAGAGAAGTTTGCTGGGCTGCAACACAAAGTCATCTCCCGACAGATATGATAGTACAGTGGAACCCAGATATACAGTAAGAGTCGGGTTGGGAAATCAAAGTATGGCTCTTATGTGCAGGTACTCTTATATCCGGGTTCAGTTAATTGTTAAAGCTTAGTACAAGAATCAAATAGGTATCAAAAAAACCGCTCTTATGTCCGGGTCTGTTATATCCGGGTTCGACTGTATTGAGATGTTAAAAACCTTCGCCAAAAAGAATTTCAGCGGAACTGAACTTCTTTGTGATCGCTTTTCTAGATGAATGCGTTACGCAAGGCTTCGGCTAAACATAGAACAGATGTCGGTAGTTGGGGGGCGCAGGCTTTTGCCCGCGAAGAAGCTTCGGGGTGCTATGGGACGAATAGACCGCCGATTTTTTAGACTTCGATGAGGACTTGCCCCTCCGTTCCCAAGTTGGCCCCTAGATCACCGGTTTCTGTTTCGCGCCTGGCTGTAATCGAGAGACCGGCTTTATTTAAAAATAGGTCTTTAATAGAATAAATACAGTTAATGACGAAGATGAAGCATAGCATGACGTTATTTAATCACACTATATCAAACTTAAAGCACAAATGATCTTGTTATCACATCAACCAAGAGTGGTTAAAACTTGGGTAAATGGTCGCCACTTAAATAGTGAAGTTTTCAATGAATCTGTCGCAGTCCTGCTCAATCTATCTCTCAGTTGGCTATTGAAATATCTCCAATGTATTTCCCACTGTTCGTAAAATGTCACGAGTGCGGTTTTCACGCGAATATCTTTCAGGTTGAGCAAGTGCAAGCTTGCAGCGTTGTCGCGGTCAACGAGGCGATTGAGGACAAACAAAACAGAACAATAGAGAGTGAGGCTGCTTTCATTCGTCTTCACCAGTTGCGCCAGCAAGTCGAAGTTCTCTCCAAAATTGCAAAGCATAGACAGCACATCCGAAAAGTGTTGGCATTCACTCTGTTGATGGAGAATGTTCCGAACATCCTTTGGTATCACATTATATCTTACGCTCGCTTGAGCTTCGTCCCATTTCAAGGCAAACTGACCCATTTTATTCTGAACAGCTTCACCGATAGAGATTGCTGCAACTCGGAATGCGTGCCCAATTATTTCATGAGTAATCGTTGCTTGGCAAGTGCTTAGGACTTTGTCAATCGCGCGCTGAAGCATCGTGGGATCTCGTTCAAAAACAATTAAGCGACTGAATGCTCGAGACGTCAGGGTCAAGTCGATTTCTTCTTTGGACAGTTTGTAGCCATACAGGTTGACCATTAATAAAACAGGGATTGGATATTTTTGAAGCAATATATTCTTCGATCGGTCAAGTTTGATTTTCGAATCCTTTATTCCCCTCACACCATCAGTCTTATATCCGATTCTGTATTGGTAAGCAATGAATTCTAATGCTTGCATATCTGTCGCCAGTATTGTAATGTGGCATGGACGGAAATGAACATCAGGATAAAGCATCCCTTTCACAATCGATCGAATTTCGGACATCAATCCACTTATAGTCCCAAATTTGTTCACTTCAGCAATAACGCCATAACTATTGCGTTCGCAATGCACAAAGTTATCAAGCCAATCTGCTTTTATTGCAGACCAGTTGATAATAGGAAGCAGTTGATGTATACTGCGTGTCGATGTATCAGCGTGCAATGGTTCCGTTTCGTTCGTAATGGACTTTCTATTAGCTGCCATGTCGCTTTTTTTCAAGTAACATTTTAGTTGCGTTTCCCATTTTTCGTAAAATTCAGTCAGAGCGATCTTCGCGCGATTATCCTTGAAATCCAGGGCACACAGTTTTGCACTTCGACTGCAGTTGGCCAAGCAAATTGCGACAAACAGAGCAGAGATATTCAGCGCGTTGTCCGACGCATTCGCTTTTACAAGTTCTTCCAGCAATTCCGGATTATCTTCTACATTACAAAGCACTGAGAGGACGTCAGAAAAATGCTGACATTCACTGAATTTGCAAGATATGCTTTGGACACCAGGCGGTATCACATTATAACGTACACTCGCGAGAAGTTTGTCCAGTTCCAATGCAGACTCGCCAGTTAAGTTTACATTGGCTTCACTTACAACATCATGGTCGGCTTCCTCCTTTACCACCTGCTGGCATTCCACAGCTCTTGCCAAAGTTTCCCTTCGTACAGGTTTAAATGTTTCATTCACATTTTTGCCAGCCTTGTGCACGGCAAATTTTATTAATTCAGAAGTCACAACATATTGATTTTTTATCGAGGATTTTTGCAATTCGTCTTCAATGATTTTGTCAATTTCGTGTTGAATTATCATTCGATCACGTTTGAGAACAATTAACCGTGCGATTGCCCGGGATGCCACCGTTAGTTCCATTGCTTCTGTGGACAGGTCGTGACCATAGTAATTGACCAATATAACAACAGGGTATTCTTGAGAGGGCGTATTGTAAAACAGATCGAGTTTAATTTTATGACTGTTCGCTCCTCCTGTAGGTTCGGTCCGATAACCGAAACAGTTCAAATATGCTCCAATAAATGTTACGGCGTTTCGACTGTTTGTAAGTATCGCGATGTGACCCCGACGAAATACATTAAGTGAACGATTGGTTTGGTCGCCGGCGGAAGTTTCATCGTTTTTAGTTGCTTGAAAAAGGCTGCCTTTTCCTTTTGCCAACTCATTCCCGAGCAAACTTTGAACAGATTGTAATATTTCCGTTAAAATCTCATTGGTTGTCGCCACTATTCTTTCATCTACAGCTGTGCCAATTATACTGTGACCGATTTGTACTTTGGACGGCGGCTTATCCGATAGCATTGTTGACGGATGCTGATTTTTCAGGTCTGGCAATTGACCAAGATACTTATTGGCCCAGTATCTGATAATTTGAACGGTGCCACGAACAATGGTACGAAATTGAAACTTCGCGAAACCATCTACATTCGCGTTTTCTTTGATGTCTAGTGAAATACCGTAACTGTTTTCTACCCAGCTGCGTCCTGATATAGAAACAACTGTAAAAACGTCACTTAATTGTGATCTTTTTGCCAGAAACTCTTCCCATTCTCCAATCACTCCTGGAACCTCATCGGCAAAGAAATGATCGATATCAAGAACTGTATCAAGATCGCATTCGCTAATACACTTATACTTTGGTCTTTCTTCTTTCTTTATGGAAACTTTAGTTTTATGATGATCTATCAGGCTTGAAAAAAATCTCTGGTAGTTTCTTGATAATCGATTTGCGCCAAGAACCGCAATGATTCGCACGTTCTCAGTTTTTGCTTCCTCCTGTATCATTGCTGCTTGTTGTACGTGCAGCATGACTAAGAGCGTTTTTCCCGTTCCAGGAAGCCCACAGAGAATTTTTTGTTTATTAGAAGAATTGAAGCACAGTTTCTGTTCTGAATTCAAAAATATTGGTGATTCATTCATTCGTTCTGTTGGCGTTGGTGAGTTATCTTTTGGCAAGAAGTCCTGTCGCTCAATTTTCCGATAAATTTCAAAAACATTGTCGCCTTCCCTCGAGTACCACATTATGTCCTTGATATTTATGAGTATGCCAACAAACTTGTCAAAATTTTGGCGCTCAAAATAGTCTTGTTGAGGCTGTATTTTTTGTAAGAAAAAGTTATCCATATCCTTGCATGTGTTATAATCTATGTGCCATATTCCACCAGTTTCATCTATCGATGCCATGTCCGCATTCGGAAAGCAGATCGCTCCATGTACTGGAATACTACAACCGTTTTCCATGCATATTTCGACCAATTGCCGAATTTTTTCTACGTAATTCAGCAACGCATCGTGGGCATCGTCGTATGGACTATATGGATCGACCACATTTTTGCCTCTCTTACTTGAAGCGAGATAGTTACTTTTGACTTCGATGACTAGTATTCCAATCTTTCTGTGAAGAAAAATGAAATCCATCTCAAAACCATCTTTGCAGAATATCTTGAATTCGCGGAGATGGCTGAGTCTCGGTCGCATTTTGGTGCTTTTAAAATCCTCGAGCTTCAAATTGGCGATCAAAATTCCGCCCTGCTTAGTTGTTTGTAAGCAATTGAAAAAGAATAACTCGGCATCGTCACCTTGTGTTTTCCTTCTGTATTGTTTGGCCAGCAGATATTCTGCAATCTCGTCTTCGAAGTATTCATAGCAATACAGACAGGAGCAGTGAGGAGCTATTCCATTGCGAGGGCCGTGGAAGAATGTATTCACATCTAGAGCAGAAGGAATGCAAATCGGTTTTCCATTATCATGAGTGCGCCAGTTAGGATAATAGCATTCTGTTTGAAAAGCAGCCTTTTCTAGAAGAGAATCAAGTCTCTTTCTCTTCATTGCAATTCCGGTCATGATAGATCGGTAAATAAACAGTATTTGAGCAGTTTCTCTGAAATTCTCGCAAATGTGTTTACAAGGCAATCAAAACAAGATAGTTATTGTTACCGTTTCGAAGCTCACGGCGTGACTGCTGCTCTTTGAATGAGACGTCTTTATTGTAACAAGTTTTACTGTAAAATGTTCAGTTTACCTAGAAAAACTTTAATTGTAAGCTACAGCAATAGTTCTACAACTTACAGCAACTAAATGCTTAGGCTATGACTCCACGGCGAAATTATTGCTGACTTTTGTATGTCAAAATGACAATTGATGGTCACGGCGGCTGTCACCCGTGCGATGGTATTCTTTGTGCTCATTAATGAATTCAAATCATCTGGAGAGGTATCAATTATCTTATCATTTAGAAAAGGGTCTAATCAAGCCTTGGACCACCTACTTCAAGATCCGTAGATTATTCTGGAGACAACCTGCTCAATTAGGCGGATAAAAGTAGTTGCTGTTGATTACCAATTATCGCCAAATGAATGAGTACATCGGGGAAGCAAGAGTGGAAATTACACACCATCTCACTGAAAAATTTACTGAGTAGTGCAACAAAATTTTATAACGTACATGAGCATAAACATAACGATTCACTTGGTCAATATACATTTTGGTTGGTAGGCAGATGCCGTACACAATGAAGACTGTAATACTATTAAAATAAGTCTGATTGCAGATATTTTCGACGCATACAGGTAAAAAGACGAGGAAAGAAAAAGAACCTGCATATTTAGCAGCGGCTTACTACGCGAAGTGATTCTCTTGAACATAAATGCAACCGCCACGCGCTACGCGTGACTGATAGTTCCGCGGCGTACCCAGTCGCCTGCTACCCCACCTCCTCGTCCGGCGGCCGCTCTGCTGCATTCTCGTTTATCACTCAATGTCCCCTGGAGTCGTAGTCGTACTCGTACTCTGGTGTGCGCGCCAAAGGGGTCCTCGGCGCTGATCTACGCGTATGCTGAATGCCTGTTTATTTTTATTTGCATGCTGCATTTTTGCCTTGTCATGCAAGTGATCGCCTTGTGACGCAAGTGAAAGTTGCAATTTACTTATTGTTGTTTCAGTTTCATACCAATTAGCAATTCAACCGCCTTTGCAATTGTCAGTGTCATATTCGTTCGATTTTGCAAAACTGCAACTCAAATGTCACGCAAGTCTACCGGAAAGGAGCTCTACTAAATGGATTTGCAGCGCCAGCATTTTGCGAAAATGGAAATTCCTAAATGCAGTTGCGTATGCAATCCGTATTTCCGCACTGCGGCGCACGCAGAAATAGTGGTACAGAGGAGACACTTTGTCTGGAATGTGCAAATAATATGTAATGATACACCATTAACGTGTCGAATAAATGGTTATGGACACATTAACTACTAAACTTTTTACCTCATAGAAGGACTATACTCAACTGTAACTGTTTACCCAACACATTTGTGGTGTATCGTTCAATACTCTTTGCACACTCTTGGCAAATCGTCCCCCCTACTCGTAACCGAATGCCAAGGGCAGAGTTCAGCCCTTTTTAAGTCGGAAAGGGTTATATGCAAAGCGCTTTGATAACTGATAACTAAGTACTTGTGAGATGTGCGTAAACGTAGGGAATCGGCCGCTTAAAAGGAGTAGGATTGGCCGCTTTGATAGCGAAAGCGCTTAAGGCCTGCAATGCCTGTTTGCAGTCATCTTAACGACAGGCGTAGCCGCTTGCCTGCCCAACCAACGTACGTACGTCGCAACTTTCTGCTACTAGTGTAAGGTTTTCAACCAAAACTTTTTACATGGAGCTTTTTATTGTTCAGTATGAGGGCAGTAGAGGTAAACGTGAATGTAGCCCCTGATAGAGTGGCAATCCTAAACTTCCTCAGACTTGGGCAGGTGAAATCGTTCTCGAAATGTATGCTCACCCTTCAACTAGTTGGACGTTGGACTTAGACATTCACTTTCGCTTTCACCACAATGAGTGGAAGATTTGCAGAATTAAGCAGTACTGGTACCGGCCCATAACCCTTCTGGACCGATTATTTTCGATCCGGTACCGGTGCATAATTAAATTGCAAGGTACTAATAATTGTCATCGGTACTTTAATCGATCCACGAAAATGTGCCTCGGTACCGGTACCGGTACAACAACCACATCTCTACTGACACTTTTGGACTTTTTCAGTTTGAAATGAATTCTGACTTGAAGCATGCCAACGACACAGTAACGCTATGCGTCGGGGGCAGAGAGTTCGTCACTTTCTTCGGAACATTAGCCAGCAGTCGCAGTCCGTATTTCGAGTACATGTTCCAAGTGGATCGTATTACTGGACGCATTCTAGTCAGCCACCAAAACATTATCGTATGAGCATTTTGTTTTTTGACACTTATGGAAAAACGCTGAGAAACGCCATGAATCAAAAATGCTGAGCATTTTGTGACTGCCGCCGAGAGTCACAATAAACTTCTGAGCTCAAATCCACAGGGACATCAATTTCGGCTCCCCATTATGTTGGAGACATCAATGCTCCAAGATAATGGGGGTACAAACCTGTCTCCGGTGCAGTATATACCAGGGAACGCAGAGTTGTAGCTATGTCTGGGGGAGTACGAGCCCCCTGCCCATACTCACATCTCTGAAGATGGTGTGATGAAGAACAGGCTTTATTATTCGTGACCACTGCATTGAAAGTGAAATCTTTTCTCCAAATTTGCCAGTTAATTTCAATACTATTGATTTCTTTACCTTCCGAATTTCGTACTCAAGTTTTATTTCATAAATTGCTGGCATTTATTAGCGACAAAATTTTGATTAATTTTGATATACTGCGTTCAGATTTTGTGGAATGCAATTCAGTCCAGTAATTCAAATTTGTTTAGCTTGATCGTCACAGCCGAGTTTTTGTTGACCGCGATGGCGACCTGTTCAGCCACATTCTCAACTACTTTCGAGATGGAAAACGCACTGTTCTGCCACAAGACACAAGCACTCTTCGCAGACTTGTGGTACGGGCTCGCATATGTCATCCCCGAATAAATTATTGCTGGACGGTAGATCAGTGATTAGAGTTCGAGCATGCGCGCAACAAGCAAAAGGTTGCGGGTTCGAATACCATCTTGCTAAGTCTGCTTTTTCCTTCACGATCATTAAATTTAATGTCGACATTTCATATAGCACATGAATGCATGCAATAACTAATTACGTATTACTTTCTAATCATTATCAGTTCCGCACCTTTGTGAGGAATTTCGAAATTTTATAATTACGAAAATGAAAATGCTTGAAATATGTCACCTGCTTGCAATACCTGCTTGAAATAGTTCTGCAACGTATCATATATACCTTTATATGCAATATTTGTATGATGAGCACTATTTGAAATGGCCACGAGTATTTCCATATTAAATTTCCGCTGTATCGCATCCAACAGGTTATTCTCCTCAAATTCGCATTTATTTCAGCGCGAGGCAGAATTTTTCAACCTGCCGCAATTAGTGGTCATACTGGAAGACCGTCTGAACCAGGAAGACAAACGTGAAGAGGAACGCGATATCAAGCTAGAAACAATGGAGAACACTCTGCAAAAAATTTCCCAACAACTTTACGTCAGCTCTTTCCGCCGTGATAATATCTCGTAATTATTTCTGCGTAGGGAACAATGGAATATTTACGCTTACTGAATGCCTTATTAATTAATATTAACGCGGAATTGAAGCGACAGTGTCTCCTGTGATTGCCAAACAGTATATAGTGTAATACGACTGTAAAGAAAGTGCTCAATTTTTATTTTACAATGCATTGACGACTGTAGTCTAGCGCAGACATGTAAATGGGGTTTGGGGTGTCTTTCACCTAATCAAAAAAGGTAACCTTACCTCGAACTTGAATAAGATAACTCGAACAGTCTTCGATCTCGTCGCCGCCGCCAACAAGCCCCGACGGACGCTGAACATTGCGCTAGAAAATGACGCGTATTTGTGCGGCAATTTTGTGATCGTGGTTTTTGCTGTGAATACTCTGTTCAATGCTTAGATGCACAGGTGACAGGATCGAAAACAAGGAGTTGAAGTGGAACGACTTCGATTCTGGAATCGCTGAACCCGAATAACTGGACCCCACCCGATTCCGATTCCGATTCTGGAATCGTTACTTCGGAGATTTGATATCGAAATCGAACTCGAAGGATTCGTTATTTGGAGCATTGTTAATATATGTGCCGTCGAAATCTATTTATTTCGCTAGTTAGCTAATGTTTGCCTGATTATGCATTTTTTTTAATTTTCGGCAGATTTCCAAGGAAGGGCTCCAAGTTTTTTTCTCGGCTGGGGGCTCCGGAGTACCCCAGAAGCCCTCATCCATGTACAGTATGCTTGGGGGTACGTACAAACCGTACCTCTTTGTCAACCCCTGCCGATGAGAATGTACAAATATAACAAGAAACATAAATAACCAATACATCTTCAAAAAGTTTATTTCCACCGCAACAGTACCAAATCAAAGAAACATTTTCTCGTTTTCTTGCTCATAATGAGCAGCGAAAAGGGATTGATACAGCTGAACACGTCCGAAGCAATCCACCACAAGTACATTAGTTCGAAATTCTCGGTGATCGCAATGTGCACTAAGACGATGGAGTACACCAGCATTGTAATAAACAATAAAAAACCGGAGAAAGCGAGTTTCAGCTCTTTGATATAATCAAAATAGTCGATCCGGGATGAGAGACGTATCCAATGACCATTATCAATCTCACTCAATTTGCTTGTTTCAATCGGTGTCACGCGCGTGCTCGTCCGTTTCAGCGTATATTTGACAGAAACAGTAAAAACGATGACGTATATGAAGAATGAAATCAGATTGATGAGAAAGTTTAAGGCGAACGCCAGAGTGTAGTAAAATGCCTGCAATATTAATCATATATACCATATTTTATAAAATATTAGTGCAGTACTACTATTATTGAATTTCAACTCGCCGAAATATTATACCGTGCTGAAACATCTTACCAAAATTTACATGTACAATGATCCCGTTTGAGGACCATATTCCACTGTAACCATTT
>JAQGAX010001736.1:0-10369 GCA_034698105.1 Plectus exinocaudatus | reverse complement strand
ATTTTAAATTTCGTTTCTGGAACGTGGCTTTTGACTTTTATGCGACCATTCATCCCGTGTTCAAATACGATTTAATCATTGGTTTTGCAACTACGTTTGCCCAGAGTTTCGGCAATTTGCTGATTGGCGTCAATCGCTACACAGCAATGTCAATGCCTATGCGCCATGCGGTATGCTTGGATGCTTTTTTGTATTTTTGCGTTTCACGAAGCGTTATTAAAGAGAAGAATTTGCGAATTGAGGGGGACTTCTAGCAGCAATCTCTGTCACTACTTTGCGATTCATTAGCAGAGATAGATGCGTTCCGAAAGAAAATGGAGTTTTGTGGTTGAGCAACCTCTCAAACAGCCCAAATTAGCAAACTTCAAAAAATATTTCGCCACTACTTGACAAAATTCTTTTCAAAATTTAGCCAATGCATTTTATTACGCATATGAATTTGAAGAATGTGTTACGGTAAAAATTGATGTCTGTTGCCCCAAATGCATTTCATGCTCAAAACAGAACGATTTCAAATCAATATCGTATAATCTTATAGGTCATCTGGTCACCTTATCGTGTTCGTTTGTACATAGCCGCCCAGTGGATCATTGCGTTCATCATCGTAATACCGGGCGCATTTTTGGAGCTGTGCGATATTACCTTCAACGAAGTACCGGATAATGGCATTTCAATTGTGAACGGCATCAACTACACCGGAGTTGTGAATACGCCAGTTTTTATAACTCGCAGTACGGCTTTATCAAAGGTATGTTGTTACAGCGCGAGGGCCACTTCATACTGGATAAATCGCTTCTCGTTCCGCAAACAGAAACATG
This sequence comes from Plectus exinocaudatus, assembly GCA_034698105.1. Taxonomy (NCBI): domain Eukaryota; kingdom Metazoa; phylum Nematoda; class Chromadorea; order Plectida; family Plectidae; genus Plectus; species Plectus exinocaudatus. The sequence goes on along the minus strand of JAQGAX010001736.1, from coordinate 9,551 downwards.
AGGGAAACTTCGTCCTGCAGTGAAAAAATAAAACAATTTAGAGGAGGTATTAGTTTCATTACAGTTACATTCATCATTTTCGAAGTTTGGAGGCTAGTTCAAAAGATGAGGCGGGCTCTCCCTCACCTAGAGGTGAATTTAATGAACGACTATTCCATGTCTAAGCTGGGGATGTAAACGTATCACCACAACAACCACATACTAATTCGTGAACAATTGAATGCAAAGCGACAATAGTGACAATCACACAACTGAGAATTTAGAAAGTCGGTATTATCTACCAATCACTAACTATAATCTTGTGGGGTATTGGAGCCGTAATAACGCTCGCCATCTACATAAGGCTGTTCTTCGAACTAAACGTTCGAAGACGAAGCCAAGCATCATCTACGAGAGACTCGACCACGATATTACTTCAAGAATACCGTCTCTTAGCCTACGGAGTCATCTCAGCCCTGATACAGGTTAGAGAAGCACGCTTACAGTAAGCAATTTCACAGAAAGCTTACAGCAAGAGTAAGCAATCGATCACTCCCATTAGCTAATTTTCGGTTAATACCGTGGCTATAATATATTTCACCTACGTAGGTTGTACAGGCGCGGCGCCCAGATACCAATGTATGGGTAGGGAAATCCAAAAGACGAGGAATCCAACATTTTTCATATCTTTGTACAGGCAATGCACAATTTTTGGCGGATTTCCATCCCGCCTCTCTATTGTCGCGCCCTCGGGTGTTCGAATTATCAAGCCACCTTAATCGCTTTTCTTGCGTCTTTGTTAGGTATATTATGCAAATTTGTCGTTAACATTACCAGCGTGAACAGAACCTTGTTCATCCTTACTCAGGCAACGACGGCGGCGCTGCAGCTTCTGATGGTACTGCAGGGATTCAACAAATGGTATCGTCCGCAGGCGGCGGCTGTGGACGCGGCCAACTACAGCCACCCCTACTTCTTACTTGGTCTCAGCACCGCCCTGCGAAAGCGCTGTTTCCCCTGCAACCTCAAAATCAAAGCGTGGAATACAGCTATAGCTCCAAGTGGTTTTCAGCCGAGTTCGACAGTTGACAAACCAATTATTTACAATCGCTATCAGCTGGACATCGAGCATGAATGAAATGTGAATGGCACATGAAGAAAAAACGTTATGGGCAGCAAGGGTTGATGAATTAGAGCGCATCGAGGCTAAAAAATTAATTATCACTCTGACAGTAGTTCAAGCGATCAGAAATAATCGCATGGAGAGTGATAATTAAGTCACCTAATTTCGATTCTGACCTTCAAAGTTAATTCTGGTCCTACCTACTCTTAAATTCAAAAATAGTCAAATTTATACATGATTTCGACTCCATAAGTCATAATTAATAATTCAGAATATTCCTAATTATCCAACATCGCTAATAACAATGACAGGGATTATTTTTAGTTCTTTAATTGCTTTGCGTGACACGCTACTGCACGTTTGTCCGTTACATACATAACATTTCATAGTTGTGATTCGCCCACGGCTTTATGGCGACGCAGGCTTCAGAAATTAAACCTTTAATATTGTGCTATAACAATAGTCTATTGTTTAAAAAGGAAGCGCTCGCGGCTGACCAACCCAGAGATCCATGCGTCATAGTTTCAATTTGTGCTAGGGAGGTTGAAAATTTGCTGCGCGAAATATTCAAGACGCCTAGCGGACAAAGTAACTGTAATACATGGGCTTCCTTATACCGAGCCTAATCGTTGAAGTCAACTGCAAGTTACATATACAGCCTCATTAGTATATTGTTTATAGGCGCGTTGGGCAAATCAGAGTTAAATCAGAGGGGATTTGCTCTGAAATTTGAATGGATTCATGTTTTTTCCGCCAAAATTTAAACTTGCCTATGCTTTTCTCTCCTCGATCGTATTCCCTCATTCTTTGTAAGAAACAGAATATAGCTGTAATCCTTGGCGACTGACACAAACAGCTACCTTCGTCGAGATTGTTGGCATAAAACATAGCAATCAGGTCTTTGCTTGCTTTGCAATCAACTGGGACAGCGCACTAATAATTTGAACAATTACACCCCTTCGTTAAAATTTTCGCCGCCGAGCACGCAGTATATAATAAATCGAAGTTATTAGGAAGCCTCAGTGCGCAAAGTCAAGGCTTGTCGCTTAGCGCACCGCATCCTTCCATAAACTCGAAAAATGGCAGCAACCACACAACAACAACCGCAATATGATTGCCAACCAACTACAAATGATTGTTCAGATGACGTCAGTGGTTATTTTCAACGAATAAAAAGTACCGCGCGGAAATTGAAAATCGATACAACCGATTGGGATAGTGTGACAACTATGCTAAAGTGGCTCGCAGCAAAAGTTGTTATTGCTGCAATAATTGTTCTGTTCAGTTACTATGCGGTTCAAGGAAGTTTGGCACTCACATCGGACTTTATAGCTGGTAAGACCACGTCAACTGCGACTACTATGTTCAATACAACAATGACACTACCGCAGTCGACTTTTTGCTTACCCCTGACACCCAGTGAATTCGATGATCAGCAAAATATCCATAACAAAATAATACCTACATCGACAAAAGCAAGGTATTATCAACAAACTATGCTCTCCTATTTTAATGGAACAAAGCACGACAAAGAGAGCTTTCTTAGTAGCAACAGCACATGGCCGAATCTTTTACTTTTTATCGGACACCACTACTTGGTTATGATGGCGAACTTCGAAAACTTGGATATTGACAAGCAACATTATTCTGGACCTAAATACCGCTTGAGCAGTGATTTAGCATCGACCGTCAAAATCTTAGAGAACAATCTAATAATCATGAATGTCACAATTAACGAATTTAGAACAAAATTTGGCAATGACGTATTGAAGGTATACAAATTTAGTGTCATTCAAACAACTGACGACGGATTGACAAAAAGTGCTGTTGACATAGAAAAAATGTCCTTCGTCAGTTTTGAGCAAATCTGCTATCTTCTACGCCTCGATATGCATCCATTTCAAAAAGCGACGGATGAAATTACGATAAAGGGATCAAGATCACTGTTGCCAAATGCTCGAAGTGACGACTACTCGGCGATGCTGGTCGCATTTCTTGACTTCAGCGGTAAGGACTCTGTTGACGACAGTCAAGTTGACAATAATCAAGTGTTTTCTGTAAATTTAAATCAAGAATGGATATTTCCGATCAAGATTGCGGCGATTTACAGAGCAATGTCGAATGTTAATGGAATACAGCAATGCAGTGAAAATAAACCGATGGATTTGTGCAAGGCCGAGTGTCGCAGTGAGATTATTCAAGATCTTTGCAATTGCGCACCGTCCTGGTTGCCGACAACAGCTCAGACAGAGTGCCATTTAGAGCAGTACACCCATTGCTTTGAGGGCTGGACGCCTGATGATCAGGTCCTGCATTGCTTAGACAGGTGCCCAAGTCCGTGTGAGCGTAAAATATTCAGCAAGATGAATAATCTGGGATATACTTACGAAACATACACTCGTTTAACAGTTAGATTGCACGTCGTAAATTACGATTATATTATATATAAGGAAACAATTGAGTGGTCGTTTCCCTCATTTGTGGGGGCATTTGGCGGCATTCTTGGACTGTGGTTTGGACTGAATATTTTTACCATTATTCAATATGTTACCAATGTTCTGGTTTCATGGAAATGGAATACAGACGTAGAGAATACCGTATCCAAATCCAGGGATGAGAATCAAGAAATGAAAAATTTACATACGACAAATTACGGTGAAGAGACTTCAGAAAGGTGACATAGTAATCACTTAACCCAACAGATATCCGATGTTCTCGATTAGCGGAATGGGTTCGAGAAGGAAGAGGTTCTCCATAGAGGTGGGCAGCCCTTTGGCGGCTGGGTGGTGCAATAGGAAGTTTTGGGGGTTAAGCAACCCCCCCCCAGATTCTGACTACAAATAATATCTAGTGCGAATTTGTACTAGAATCCAATTTTCCGCGACCTTTTTTTTAAAAGAAAGGTCGTCAAAAATCCATTTCAAGAAAACCTTACCTTCACAAAAATTTCTGCAACTCCCCCCGCATTATTTGGTCAGAGTTGCAGAAACCTGTGGGAGGGGTTGCGCAACGCCCCTCCCACCGCCCATGCCTGGTTCTCCGTTTAGCTGGCCACCTGAAAACTTGAAACTGATTCGGACGACGAGAAGGAAATCAAAATTTGCGAAAGAAACCTTAATCATTTTCTCAGTTCTTCAAAAACTGGGAGCCATTTTAAAACCGGGATTAACTCCATCGCGCCATCTTTATATTTAACCACACTGACGTACCCCTAGAAGGATTCCGTTTACTTTTATGATTACAGAAATATGGCATATCATGCGCGACAGTTGAGAGTGGCTCTTCTTCGCGTTCTCATAAAAACTACTAAAATTACTACCATTACTGAAGATACGTTATCTTTAAAGTGGATTGCAAAGAAATTGGTTACCATAGCGATTGTCGTTTTTTTGGCATCGTGTTCCGTTAAGTTCGTCTTCGAAATCTTTGGAGATTACCACAACAATCCTTCAGTGACGGAGCTGAGCGTTGCATTTAACAAATCAATGTTGTTACCAACATCGACGATTTGTCTTCCGCTTTCTCTTGGAGAACTCAATGAGAATCGTACAATAGAGTATGAAAATGATATAATCGAGTATTTCGATTATCCATATATCACAAGAGAAAGCATTTTACACGCTGAAAACTGGACGAACTCGTTCCGCCATATAGTCCACGCCTACATAGGCGCGCTCTCACAATGCGACAATTACTATCAATGCGGCAGATACGAAACATTGTTAGACGCTGATTTATTGCGAGCGATGAAAATACTTGAAACGAAAATGAGCGAGCTGAATGTTACCGCAGATGAGCTCCGGCAACAGTTCGGCTTTGAAGTAAAGTTTCTGTACAGATTTAAGATTGAGTACGACTGGGAAACCAAAGTCTTCAATTCAACGATTCGAACAAGTTTCGTCAATTATAGACAAATATGCTATCAGATACAATTCGGTCTTTATCCGCTTACACAGAGCAAATTAATCACCATACGCCTCAATGAGGCATCATTACCCAACCCGTTCGCTGTGGGCTATGCTCGCGATTATATAATCATCGACTTGCTCAACCGTCTACATATCGACAGCGCACACATTGGAATGACCGATTCGATCATTGCTGGTCTCTTTGGCAGCCATAATATTATGGTTATTGAAGTTTCAGCAATCTACCACGCGCTAACTAAGTCGAATTGCAAAACCGAACAGACAACTACTGAGTGTCAAGTAAATTGTCGAATGAAATATGTACAGGTATACTTACTGAATTTGACCAAATAGAGCCGCCTTCAAATAGATCCCCCTGAAGACACTACTAATTATTAGAGCCCAAGGGGCCTATTGCTGTACATTCAAATTGTGGCGAAAACATTTGAATTTCCGCTATTTTTTGCCTGATCATTCAAAATTTCAACTCATTTTCAGGGTTCGCGTAAACCCACGCGACCCTACTCGCCCACCACTGTTGCAAGTGTAGACGCTAACGTCGTGAATTCAATGATTAAGGAAACTTTTCTTTCAATAAATAGCGCTGTTTCAGACGCATTGTAATTGCATACTAACTTCTTGGCCATCTCTTAATGTGACACCAACGTCACAGGAAGGAAGTTATTGCACACTGGATACGTACAAGCTTTGTTCAGTAACAACGGGAAACGACACTCAAATACTACTGGATTATAACGAATGCGCCAGCCTTTGCCTGCAACCATGCGAGAGGTGGGCGTTTAATATGGAAGCCCTAGTACCAGATGTTCATACAGAAGACACTAATTTATGGCTAAAGATTAAAAACTTCGCCTATCCAACATTTATTGAGCATCCAAAATGGTCTTTTGAATCATTTATTGGAGATGTTGGTGGCATCATCGGGTTCTTGTTAGGATACAGTTTCTATAATGTTATCCAATTTCTACTTTTATTATTCTTCAAGTTCAGCGGATACGCGCTTTCAAAAGTAGTTTTCAAAAGTACTTCAATAATTGAAGGTAGTACAGCACTTGAAAATACTCCAGTAATTGAACTGCAGGCTGGTGTGCAACAGTCAAAAATCTCACAATACAGTTGCGATGATAACTCACTGCAGTTGTATGACAAACTGAGCATCAGAAAAAAAATCATTGGTTTATGGTCAAAAAATCCCATCCATTTCATTCAATTGGTGGCATTAAAGTTAATTAATTTAATTCTGTTTGCTATTTTTGGTTACTTAACGTTCGGAGCTTGGATTAGCCTTGTTAAGGAATATCAACAAGAGAAAACTGTGTCAGATGTAAAATTACTTTTCAATAAGAGCATTGCACTTCCGATTTCTAGCGTCTGTTTGAATTTCAATCCAAATGAAATGCACCATAACCGTGAACAAAAAGCGGCGGACTTAATGCTCAAGGAATACCAAAGTATAATCCAGGCATACTTCAACAAGAATATATCTCATGAAAGCTTTCTTAATGATGATAAATGGCCAAATGCGTTGATACACGTTGTGCACATTTATCTAGCAATGCTGACAGAAGCTGAAGCGGGGATATTTGTCGATTTTACAATTCCTTCAGTTAACGATCCGGCTCTCCCTGCGTTTTTTATGGTCACCGGAAAGGATTTATTTATGGCGTTAGTCACGCTGGACAAACAGCTGTTTGCGCTCGGCATTGCTGTTGATCAACTGCGACAAACATTCGGGCGTTATGTAAGCCGTATTTTTTCTCTGCGTGCCGATCAAATTCCAGCGAATAATGGAGAGCAAAGTGCTGCTTTTAATAACACTACAATAGCAATAAGTCAAGTGACGTCTGTTAGCAAAGATGCCGTTTGCTATCAGATCAGATTCGATCTTTACCCATTTTTTGATCGACGGCAAACAATTGTTATTTCTGCGCGACCACCCAACAATTCAATTCTGAACGGGATAACCAACTATCGACGATGGCTAACGGTTGACTTATTTGATGGTAACATGACTGGAATTGAACCAGCATGGCGAGAATCTCTCAACTTGGAAACAGCCCTTGGATCATCTACTCTGTTTAAGGTGAGTGTTATTCAAAATTATGGCACAGGCAAAATAAGATATAAGAGCAAGCAAGGAAATGCAAGGAACGTCTCTTCTATCCCGGTTTGACAGTATCTGAATTGCTAATCTGCTAGATGTGATCATTTAGCAAAATTTCATTTACTAGTACCTTGTGCCGATTTTGGACTGAAAGAATGTATCGGGGCCTCGGATGTTTCACCGATTCGTGCCATGCAATTCCCGTAACCACCGTAACCACGGTAACTGATTACAGTAACTACCGTAATTACCTCAACTGAATACAGTAACTACCGTAATTACCGTACCTGTTGCAGATCAGCATTGATGTCGTTTATCGATCGCTTCCATCCGCGAATTGCAGCAAACAGAAGACTATGGAAAACTGTTTGGCTACTTGTCGCGTGGATTTGATTACACAAATGTGCAATTGTTCGCCAAGTAGTTGGCCGCTTACATCTGCTTCGGCACTGGAGTTTTTGTACGAAGAATGCAAACTGAGCGACTATTTAGGAATTTTGCGCTATAATGCAAACGACGATTTTAACTGCACGGACAAATGCATAGGCTTGTGCGAGCATTGGAGCTTTCATGTTGACAGGAGCTATTTGACACCTGATGATGGCGTGAGAATGGCGTTTCAGGTGGGATCAAAGAATCTTGATGTTCATTAAAACGAAACTTATTTCTAACTAATAAAAAAGGTTAGTGTACATAGTGTACGCTATACATAGTGTATGAAACTCTATAGTCTATAATTTAATCTTAATTTATGATTAAGTCGACCTAAATGCAGTATTTTATGAAGTCTAGCTGAGTTGAAAAAGGGCCATTTGATAATATCGTAAGTTTCAGGTGATTAGCTTTGACTATCCTGTGTTCGAAGAGCGAAAAATATGGAATTTCGAAAAAATAACTGGAGCGTTTGGAGGTGTTCTTGGATTATATTTAGGACTCAGCTTTTTCAGTATCATTGGATTCGCGAGAACAGCCACCGTGATGTTTTTTAGAGCAATTGCTTCTTGGATACAAAGAAAATTATGAAACATGTCAGATTAATTTGCAACGGGCAGCTATGTCTCATGTATTCGTCTTGATTTATGATCGACAATAGCAACATTTGCATTTGTTCGTGAACTGAATGTTGTTTCATAAACCTGTACTGTATATTTCGTGGTCAGCAGTAATAGCAGTAGTAAGTGCGGCTAGTGCAACGTTGGCTGGCACCTTGAAGTTGGGGCAGATTTTTTTTTCATTTGAGCGCTATCTATCCAGTGTGGCATTTACTACTGGTTTGGTTCAATCGCCACTACTGCTTAGCTCCATGCTTTGTTTTCTCGCTTTTGTGTTTGTGAGTTATATGATGAATCAGTACATGCTTTTGAAAATGATTGATTGACTTCGAAGACTGGCAAGCGAACAAAAAATATACGACAGTTTCCTTTCATTTCATTTCAGTACACGGTAATCGAATTGTACTTTCGAACTCCAAGGCACTGCTATTAACTACCGTAACTAACTAGTCGCCGCCGCTGCCAATATGGATCACACCACTATTATGCATTCTTGTCCGAGCGCCGATAGGGATTCTTGATCGATCCCCGTGCGCGGCCCGTGACCGCATCGTGCTCGAGCGTCTCGCTTCCACAGCTAGAAACTGGCTGAGTGAGCATCCGCAAACCATTTCGTTCGATTTCCGTCTCGGCTGTTGACCGGATAGTCTGTTTTCTCACCGAATTAGGTGATCGCCAAACAACAATTGTCCTTTCTACTGAAACAGGCCAGCTAACAATACATCAAGCAACATGAGTGACGTAAGCCATTGCTATTGATTGAAGGTTATTCGCTTCGTGGACAGCATTCATCAATTGTGACACACGGCAGTGCATTTTTTCATTCCAATGAATCCTTAGATTTTCGAACTCGGTCGCGAAAGTCGGTGACATTTAACTTGAAGCCGGTTTAAAAAGTTATTTTGCTCACGAAGGCGACTCCAATATCACCCAACATTCCCTCACCTCCAGCCTGTAAAAAGCAATTCTTCTGGCAGTATTCAACCAAAATTAAGCATCAGATTACTATTCATAATTGTACCAAAGTTGTCATCAAAGTGCGAAGTGACGCAGATAAGTAGCGAGCGAGAGGCCTCGACTGGTCAATATGATTGACATCTCGCCTTGGTCGAAAACGATCAATTGATCAAAATCGGTCATCCCGCCGAGGTCATCAGTGTTACGTAACACAGGATCCGACACCCCCTTAAGCGTAATACGCCCTCTTAGACACCCCCTCCATTCGCGTTACGAAATATATGAATGACCCCAAATTGAATCTTTCCACGGGCACCTTCCTTAGAAGAGCACACTCCTTAGATTCTCAGGTCTTCAGTCTTTGCATAAAAGTTCGAAGGCAGCTAACACAGATGTGGGCACAACGT
>JAQGAX010001735.1:0-10370 GCA_034698105.1 Plectus exinocaudatus | reverse complement strand
TTAGATTCTAACGGTGCGCAAAAGGTTCCACAGGGGTCACTTCATCGCCCATCTCCCATGATCCTGTCCCCACTGCAGGAATATTTTTAATTTCAATCAGTGTGAAGCGGAGTGGGGATGCATCATACGCCGAACTTCCTTTGCTATAACACAGCCGGGATATAATTCCTGAAGCTATACTAAAACTTGTTATAAAAACAGTTGATTGCAGTGGAACATTTTTTAACCCCGTATCCCAATAACACGGGCGGCCGCAGCGGTCGCCTAGTGGTAGAAGCGTTAGTACGTTAACGCGTCTGTTCTTTCCCCCGCCGCGATTGTGATTAAATTTCCTATCTCTGATTAAGCTCCCGGTGTCAAGCATGCTACAGCCGGCCGGAAGGGCGCGTGTCGTGTCGAAATGGGTCAGGTCAGGGGGGCCCAGGGGGTCGGACCCAGAGATAGCCACGGGTTTTTTTGTCTGCGGGGTGATATGACGTCACTTTTTTCCAAAAAATGCCATTCTATCCAGTGTAAATTATTTTCTGACCCTCTGGGGGGTAATTTCCATGCAAACCCATTTTTAGATCCGGGTGATTTTTGGGTGCCTGTGGGGGTGATATCACCCCCTCATACCCCCTCGTGGCATTGTCTGGTCGGACCCCTGGCCAGAGGGGTCCGATCCCCCTGGACACCGCCGACTTTTTGCCTGGTTATGTTCATTTTTTACTTTGATTACGCAAATTTTTTCCTGAACCGCTCCTTAACTTTCGACACCTGCTACACGTATCATCCGAACCATCTAATAATGATAAGAATGCTGTCACCTCAATTTAACGAATAAAAGGAGACTTGAATAGAATATTCCACAAACGCCGTATATTTTTAGAAAATGGAATCTAATCAACAGAAACAAAGCCCACTAGTTTCACTACATTTGAAAATAGTTAACCGCCATTTGGAAAACTTCTTGCAAGAATGTTTTTCACGACCCACGAAACTGAGCAATGCGACATGCCCAGCGACTATTAAATTCATCCTCAATGCGACATTCTGGATCATTGTCTACATTGCCGGATGTTATGCCACAATTATTACGTTAACTGATTTATTTCAAGATTTTCAAAGGAATCCTACTTCCTTGGTCATTACAAATATGATGAACGACACAAATATGATCATACCTGACTTTACCGTTTGCATTCAGATGAATGCTACCATTTTCTTCGGTACTCCAGAGACTCAAACATCTTATACAAAGGCTTTAAACTCTTTTTTTGACATCAACACAAAGAGCAATATCTTTAATGGAGACAATGAAACAATATATTCGAATGAAATTTATATTGTTTTATGGAAATACCTGGCGACGATTTACGAAAGCGAATCAGTGAGCGAAATTAACAAAAATCGGTTTATAAACCTGAATCAACAAAAGACTGATGATGACTGGCTGGCGCTGACAAATGTTCTGGAGCTCAAAATCGCCTCGTTGAATATCACAATTGACCAGCTAAAAGCCGTGTTCGATGGAAAATTCAATACGTTTCAGTGGCGTGATCATATCACTGTGGACCCTGCGGATGGACGTTTCTTTTTCCACTCTTGCTTTTTCCTTGTGTATGCAAAGTCAACGGATGATAGATTGTGTTTAAATTCAACGCATATAAGTTACATTGGCGGTAACCAGTTTTGCTTAACAAAAAACGGACTAAAATTAGATATCTATTCCGATGACTTTTTATGGGACGCAGGATTTTATATAAAAGACGACGCCGAAGGGAACATTGTGAAATATAATCCAACGATAACAATCGATTTCAGTGGAAAAAATGGACCCCCTGACCCGTCGATTCAAAATGACGACGGAATGGTAGTCGAGTTAAAATTTAATGAAGAACTATTCTTAATTATCAGTGTCTCGGCAGTTATAACGTCACTGTCGCAAGTAAATGGAGTGCGCCAATGTTCGGAAGAAAAAACGTTGAACGAATGTCTGAATGAATGCCGTTATAATTTGATCCAGACAATGTGCGGTTGCACCCCCCTGACTTTGTCAGTTGGACAGGATAAACTGAGCGGCAATAAATGCACATTTGACAAGTATATCAAGTGTCTCAATTCCTCCGGTAACGAAGACTATGCTTGCAGAGCCAAATGCGTCCGTTATTGTGAAAAGTGGAATTACGCATTCGGAGTAGATTTATTTGGTTATAATTTTCCGTATTTGCATGTAATGTTCCGTTTCTCGTCATCCCAGTATGTTGCGTTTCAAGAAATATTCAAGTGGTCATTCCAAGAGTATATTGGAGCGGTGGGTGGCGCGCTAAGCATTTGGCTGGGTCTCGACTTTGTCATTCTCCTACAATTCATTATGAAACCAATGTTGCTTTTGATTCGCAAACGTTGGTCAGCTGACGACGTTGCTCTAGGTGATCAAGGCTTCATTAAAGAAAACGAAACGCAACCCCAGTGCTTTAAAAACAAATGGACGAAATTTATTAATAAATGCATGAAAAGTCCCACATTGATGGCAATCTGGATTTTGGAAAAATTATTTTGGGCGGTAATTTATGTGGCTGGTGGTTTGTCAACGGTGTACTATTGTTATTTGCTCTACCTGGAATATATATCAAACCCTGTCCATTCACGATCGACGATCATGTTTAATAAATCACTCTCGCTACCCCCCGCTACATTGTGCTTACGGAGTCCCCGGGATAGATTCATTGGAGAATTAGCTGTTGTAGGGAATCCTAAAAATGATTCGGCGTCAATTGTTTACTCAAACGCCTTGACCGGGTATTTCAACCAAAAAAATATCAGCAAGGATTCGTTTCTCAGTCGTGAAATTGCTTGGCCAATAACGGTACGCTTCATTGCATCTCTATATTTCAATATAATTAATATTGCTGAAACGGGCAATTTTATGGAGTTGCACGTTGAAAGTTTCTACAGTCACGATGGCATCTATTCAATTCAATTGGCATATGACGACATTTTTAACCAAACGTTACTCTCACGTTAGTTTGTCATTTTACTCTCAAATAATTTACTGGTGCATTTTCAATCATAATTTGCCTTGGGTTAAAAATTAAATAAGGGGGAAGTCGAAATTTTTGCAAACCTTGAGACAGTACGTTGGGTTTTTAAATGTTCATAAATGTTCTTAAATATACCCCATTTGGTTTTTCAACTGGTTTGGAGCGTGCATTCTCTGCTAGGACTACACTGGCGGTTTCACGACATTTTCTGATTTGGCTGATTTTTTGTGGGTTCGTAGCCTATGGGCCTATGTGAAAGGGCCCATAAAAATTTTTGGGATTGGACCTTCCCTGGGGCCGCTGGATCGATTCGAAAAATCAACCGATTTTATAAAAAACGAAATTTTTTTTTCGTTTCTATTCGAAATCCTGTAACTCAAGCATCATTTGACCAATGACAATGACATTTTTCACAAGTATTTTCAACGATGCTCTTTCCTTTGGACCCGTTTTCAGCCCGGGATACGGTAATTTTGGGCAACGTTGATATTTTGAAAATGAAACCAAAATTTTTGTTTTCCGCTAGCCCCGCGTCAGCGGGTGATCAAATTGGCAAATTTCATAGTGCAAAATGTTCGTCTTTTTTTGCTCTACAACATACTAAAAAACAGACTCAGACACGTTGTAGAAAAAATAATCATCCTGAAAAAACTTGATTTTTTCACGATTTCTGTGGGTTTTTCATCGGTTCTACAGAGTTGAGGTTAACAAAACAACATAATTTTAAGACGCGTTTTTCTAAGCATCAAACTTCTTTTGGCACAATCTGCAAAAAGTTTTAAAATTGTGATGAAACTCGGTACACTGAGGTATTTTAGTGTGAAAAATCCGAAAATGACGTCAGAATTTTGAAAAAATATTTTCCCTTCGAGACCTGGCGGGAAATTCAAATTTAAAAGTACGGTAATACAGATGACACCAAAATTGATGTTTCTATATATCAAACGATAGGAAATGACGAGAAAAATCTGGTGGTATGCGCACTTTTATAATTCGTTGCGGGAATCAAAAGTTAGGCGGGAAATAAGATCCATAATTTTATAACTTTTCAGTTTTTTGAATTTTCTCGAAAAATTTGTTCACTCATAACAACTTTTGATTAGCTTAAATTAAAGCCCTAACGTTGGGCTATCGAATGGTACCAAGAAAGTTATGAAACGCGTTACATGACCGAACATCATTTTGAGCTCAAATCGGCGCATTCCAAATTTACCGCCACTTGCTCTGCTCTTTTATGGTTTGTGAAGTTTACAACAAAACTTATTCACATTTCATCAGTCAAAGTTATCCTGAGATTAATGCTCCAGTTCTGAGCTATCCAATGGTATCTTATCCATCACTGTTAGAATCGGAAATAAGCCACATAAGCGCCACGATCAAAGAAAGACGAATTCCTCAATAGGGCAATCAAAGTAGTTTAGTAACCAATGTCAAAACAACTTCCATCTGATAATGGCACCCGTTCTTGCTCGCGTTCGATAGGTTTTACGATACCATTGGATAGCTCAGAACTGGAGCATTAATCTCAGGATAACTTCAGACTCAAAATGGAGTTCAGGCATGTAACGGCAAAGTAACGGTAAAGTTTGTATGCGGCAAAGTGCTGTATCGAATCATATGCCACACGCTTATGCTTGGTTCGGTTTTAGTAGGATTTTTTGACGAAAAGTGATTGTGTTTCGCGATTTTGAGACCTTTAAACTGATTTCAATGTAAACGGCGATCACGGCGAGTACTTTGAATGTAATTTTTGATTCGGTGGTCGTGGCCAAGTGGATAGCGTTTCTGCGTATTGATAAGATCGACCCTGGTTCGGATCTTTATGCAGGAAAGTAATTTTTTTTTCCTTTTTCACGGCAGCACAATAGTTGTTGTTGTTCAAAGTTCACCTTTTCTGCTTCCACGTTGCGTAAGATTTAATGCTGACAGCCTGATATAATTCTACAACGCTGGCCATGGAATACGGCTATAGATTTATTGGAGATTTGTTATTTACATTGGCTGATACAGTATAGGACGTATAGACATTTACATTGCGCTGAAAACGAGCGACTCAAAAACGACCCAGAATTAAAAAATTAATATTTTTGAAACAGTTTACACACTTTCACTATAGTATACTACTAGTTTTTCTCTCAAGAATATATTTGAAAAACTGACATTAGAAATCTTTTTTATATTCTGTTTCAAAATCATTCTCTGATTTGCAGATGCTAAAGAAGAAGAAAGATTGGACGAAATAAATGCGATAGAGAATATTTTAGAGCCGAAATTAAACGAACTGAAAGTCACAAATGACGAATTGCGTCAAAAATTAGGCTACGAGCTGGGACAGGTGACTCAAATGAAAGTAATTTTTTCTGGATCCTCTAAGTTCGACATCATCAGCAATAGAAGATTGTCGTTTGTGGATTTTAATACAATCTGCTATCAACTATCGCTTGATACTGTTTCTTTCGCCGACGCAATGGATTATATCGAAATTTCCATCAATACCTCATGTTCTGTTGCACAGTTACAAGTTGATTTCCACCCTTACTTAAGGACAATTCCTCCTAATAAACAAATTGATATCACAGGATCGTTCTTCTTAAGTGACCATGGCGGAGACCAAAGTATTTTTTTGGGCATTTCTAGTCAAGTTAAACTGATTTCGAAAGCAAACGGAATTCAAACATGTTGGACTGACCGCACAAAGGAGATTTGTCTGGCGCGATGTCAAATTCGAACCATAGAGGAATTGTGCAATTGTTCACCAACAACATGGCCCAGCTTGATGAGGAGTGATACTAATGAATGCACTTTGTCAAAATACAAACTCTGTCTTTATTACGATGTAACAAAAGACCAAGTATGTCGGAACGCCTGTTTGGACCCATGCGAACGCTGGCATTTTAAGTTTCAGAAAACTAAGTCGATTAACGAGACTATCGATGACGTCACAAGTTTGCGAATCTATGTAAAAGACTTCACTTATATTATTGTTGAAGAACAATTTGAATGGACATTAAGCAAGTTTCTGACTACACTGGGCGGAATGCTTGGCCTATTTTTAGGCCTAGATATTCGTTTTTTGTTTTGGGTAGTTAGCACTCCAGTTGTGCTTATTCTTGATTTCGTAATTGATAAATGTACGAAGAATTCGATTTTTTGTCAGGATAAACGTGAACAATGGAAGCATTTCGTCAAAAGCAGTCGAATGCAGGTGATTGGTCGGATCTTCAACATTAATTTTCATTATTACGAAAAAATGTCAACGAAATTGTTCATAAAAAATATATTTTGGGCAGCTTATTATTTGTTTAGTATTGTGTTGACATTCAAAATGTGCTCTGAGCTGTATTTGCAGTTCAAATCCGATCAAAAAGAAGTTGATTACAAACTCATGGAAAACAAAACAATAAAATTGATCAATACCCCAACGATATGCTTACCTCTTATTTATGACGTCATCTTAGACTTCAAAAACCGATCTGAAGGAAGTCAAGAAACATTAACGAATTTCTTTGAGACTCATAACAAAGAAATGCTGCTCGATGAAAATTTTGCATGGCCTGCAATTTTTTTTGAGATAATTTTATCATATATGACAGCTTACGAAAAATATGAAAGGCTCGGACGAACGAACGGAGTGAGTTCGAGCCTTGGCGAATTCATACCGGATGGTTTGCACGTTCAGACTTTCGAATTTTTGGACGAAAAGTTAAATACGTTAAATATTACAATAAGGGAATTGAGACAAAAATGCGACCTGGAATTCAGAAAAGTGAATTCAATTCGTGCACAACGATATCAAAAAATGAATGAGACATTGGAAACCGTCAAATTGGACGACACTACTATTCATATTAATGGAATGAAAGTCAAAGTATGCTACAAGTTACTTTTCGACGAATTCATGTCTGTCAATGACTTTGTCGAAATTTTTATTCAAATAAACTCGTCAAAAGTTATTTACAATTATGGTGTCTATGTCTCGGGGGGCAATGATGCGATTACTATTGATTTGACTGGCAGAGATTTCAATATGGACGGTGCAAATCTAATTTCCCACTCTACGTTGTCGATTGAATACGGTGAAAATGCCAGTACAGCACTCAATATCGATGCTATTTACCAAGCATTACCCGCTAGCAACGGTATTCGACAGTGTTCAATTGAAAAAAATCAAGAAGATTGTGAAAATGAATGCCGAATTGAATTGATTCGAAATAGCTGCAACTGCACATCTATCAGTTGGCCAAGCCTTACTTCGGTTGATGGCTATCAATGCACACTTAGTCAATATAAGGTGTGCTTGTCGAACTCAAGCAATGAGCTGTCATCATGCATTTCAAACTGCCTTCGACATTGCACGCAGGTTCTGTATAGTGAGATTAGAAAACACTACGAGATTGATCCTGATGGTGAAACACATTTAATTATTCGTATGGCATCTTTTACGTATATTCTTGTGGAGGAAAAGTTATTTTGGACCTCTAGTGAATTTTTGAGCGCTTTTGGTGGCCTTCTTGGTTTGTGGATCGGTTTGAATTTCCTCAGTTTTGTGCATCTATTTTATTCAGTAATAGCAATTATGGTCCGTATGTACAAAATGGTTCCGAACGTAATTAGTGGACGAAAGCGTGTTCGAGCGGAAAGACAGGACATTGAATTGATGAATCTTTGAATGTTCTTTTATCTAGCTATGGAAAGTCTCTGATATTTTTGTGACCCATGCGGTATCATCAAACTAACGTTACAGACCGATTGTCGGTAACCACCCGACCAGTTTTGCCTCGGTTTACTTTTACTTTACTTTACCGAGTATACAGACTTACCTGTAACCAAGGGGGTCTAGGGGGAGTCGCTTTTTGTTCGCTTTCAAAACAAGAATACGGTATTTTGACATTGTGTAGCCGGCATACAAGTAACAGGTGTCAAAGGTGTGGATAAGGTTAGACTACTGGTACTGGTACTGAAAAATCAGTTAGAAATACTGAAAATTTTGTTACCAATCATACCCTCCTCCGGCCTGGATTCCTACCCCCCTGGATGAGACCTGGGCACCGGTCGGCGGCTGGGGGGTACAAATCGTGAGTCTGGGGGGTGCGTACCCCCGACTCGAGGCCAATTTTATCTAGTGTAAATTTATTTTTGAGCACCCAATAATTTCTAGTGTATGTTTTTGGCGACCTTTTTTTGGTCGCCATGTGCTAAAATTATTTGGTGATGGTGGTATATGAAAGCATTCGCGGTAGGATCGACCTAACTGTTTCGGGGTAAATCACCGATTTTTATGAAACTTTAGGGTTATGTAGAGCGTCAACTGTTGTGTCCGAATCACCCAGGCGGACCGTAATAGGATGTTTGGTTGCCGAGTTATGATCGTTTGTTCGAATTTCATATGATGAATTTTAACTTAGGAAACTAGAGCAAGAAACTGCACGAACAAGAGCAGCTACAGCGCTGAAATTTTTTCCAGATAAACATCGAGTATTTACCATGATCTCCTGTGAAAATGAAAGCTCCAGCTATCTCCGTTATTCTTACACAACTTTTCGAAAATGACCATGAAATTATTTTTCTCGTTCAGTGCCACCCTAGCCGACCCTCGGTAACTTTTCAGCCGATCATCCGTATGAGCTCTAACTCAGCATTTATTTAGTGCTTTGTGTGGCCAATATTTCGCTTACTAAATTTTTAGATCGAAATAATTCAAGCTAATCTATATATTACCTAAAAGGCCATACAAAGCACTAAATAACTGCTGAGTTAGAGCTCAAACGGAGGGCCGGCTGAAAAGTTAACATTGTACAATGCTCCAAATAGGGTCAAAAATATAGGCGAAAAATCGATTTTTTGTTTATAACTTTCGATCTTATGCAAAATTCGATTCAAGTATTATATCATTTGATAGAATATTTAGGGCACTACTTTTATGCTAAGTTTCATTGACAACCGAGGGTCGGCTAGGGTGGCACTAAACGATAAAAATAATTTCATGGTCATTTTCGAAAAGTTGTGTAAGAATAACGGAGATAGCTGGAGCTTTGACTTTCACAGCAGAACATGTTAAATACTCGATGTTTATCTGGTAAAAATTTCAGCGCTGTAGCTGCTTTTGTTCATGCAGTTTCCTGCTTTAGTTTCTTAAGTTCAAATTGATCGTACGAAATTCGAACAAACGATTATAACTCGGCAACCAAATATCCTATTGCGGTCCGCCTGGGTGATTCGGACACTGCAGTTGACTTAAAGTTTCTACATAACCCTAAAGTTCATAAAAATAGGTGATTTACCCAGAAACAGTTAGGTCGATCCTACTGTGGATGTTCTCATATACAGTACCCCCCCGTGCACATGTCTGCATCAGCGCCGCGACCAGAGTCATCTGGCGCGTCAAAGTCGCCAGGTGACTTTTTTGCAATTCTGGCACCCGTCATTTCTCAAATGCGCGCTAAACTTGAACGGACGCCACTGAGATCCCTGAGTAACATTTTCTTCAAGTGGTGCTTAGTGGCACTCCGTTCAGATTTAGCGCTCGTGAGAGAAATTACGGTAGAAATTGCAGGTAACCAATACCAAAAGTGAACCGGCGACTTTGGTCTGCCAGGTGACTCTGGTCGCGGCGCTGATTATACGTTAGGTAAAGACTTTTTTTAGGTAGTCTTGTAGGCTTTTGCTTAATGTTTGTCGCATTGTTCGCCGCTCGTCGTCAGTCAAGAAAATCCGGGGCGCAATGTGAGCTGTGTGCTGCAGTGTGCTGAAGTAAAACGCATCAATCTGCTCCTCGTCATCTCCGGCTTCTGCGTGCTGCAGGCTACTATACCCCAGATGATTTTCTGGGCGAGCGTGAAAAAATTATTCGCTTTTCCGAACAACACCAATTATTACAACGCAGCGGTGTTCTATACTGGCTCGTTAGTCAATTTGTTCATATATCTTGTGATGAAAAAGATTTTCGTGATCATTTTTTCTGTCTGCTTACGTGCGGCAAGGTTAGCAACTGCGCTACTTATCAATCAAATGTTGAACCCCTTTTTGCCACCACTGCGTACCATAAACGGCATTAAAATTGTTTTGCATTTTGGAATCTTCGAAAATGAATTGCTTTTTCTAATTATTAGACATCTGTGTTCAATTGATTTCGATCAAGAGCTTGCTACCTTTGCTACCTTGAGTTAGATACATTTTTGCACAATTGCTATAGAATAAGCATATTTTGGCATTTTCCGTGAGTATTTGTTTTTATCTTGAATATTACTTGCCTTATCTGGCCTCTTTTACATCGGCTTGTGTTCGAGGATTTGAGGGAAATTGATTGATGCAGCTGCCTACGCGGAATTCATGCGTCTTATAAAACCA
>JAQGAX010001734.1:0-10376 GCA_034698105.1 Plectus exinocaudatus | reverse complement strand
ATAAGTGCAGGAACCGGATAAGTGCAGCTTTTGGCCGGATCCCGAGAGGCTGCACTTATCCGGGTTTTACTGTACCAAGAATGCCTGCAGCAGGTATCAAGATATCATAAGGCATTCTTGGTAATCGCACGGGCCGCCGCACGCTGCTGCGGCGCGCGGCGACAGTATAATCCGGCCTTTAAGCAAGACAGCTAAGTCAAATGCATGCAATGCCGTTTGCTGTCATAATAGATTAACGGAGCTATACAACACTTACTGATGCCGCAGAATCGAAGGCGTGCAGGTCGGCTGTGACGGGCACTTCGAGGTCCTTCTCGCCCGATGTCGTGTCTTCGATGCCCAGGCTCTTCACAGTGCTCACCAGCGACTTCATCCAGCCCATACCAAATCCGCCGTCCTCCTCCTCCGCCTTGCTGGCCTCGTCGTTCTTCTGTTCACCTTCTTTCTCCGGTGACTCAGTTCCGTCGACCTCGTCGGGGGCGACCAGACTGCCAATCTGCGCGGCTTGTTGCTTGACAGTATTGGCCGTTGCGGAGGCCAAAGCCGACGCCTCCAACTGCACGGCATCGGTGAATTCGGATAGGTCTCGCTTCACCAACTCGTACGTCGAAACCGTCTGAAAACGAGTGGCAATTGTACCATCAAAAGAGCTAGAACAATTAACTATGGTTAAATCATGGCCAAGATAATCTTTCCGGTTACGCGAGGTGGTAATACTGACGGTCTTGTGGCTACGAGCAAAAACAACTGACATTTCTTTCAAACAATGTCCTAATTAGCTAAATTTGGATGTCGGCTGGGTCGCACACTGCGAATTGTCAGCGCGCTGCTTGTTGGGCTTTCTCACCAACCGCACATTGTAGATGAGAAGTCGAACGGAAAGGTCACCTTGGGTTTGATACAATTTCCCATTAATTCACACTGTGCAAACGCAAGACTATATACATACCTTGTTTTTGGCGGACTGCAGCCAGGCAGAGCCCCAAGAAGCGCCAATCGACAGCCAATCCTGTTCCTGCTCTTTGGCTTCTTCATTTTGGGCTACAGCGGGACTTTCGGCTTCTACAGCTTTCTTTTCCAAATCCACATTACTGCGGACGTCAGCTTGTTGCTCACTCATTTCTTCTAGCGGCGCTCTCTATGTTAACTAAGGAGGAGCTGATTGGAACCAGATGGCAGTTCAATGAGTCAGAGTCTTTGTACAGCAACACACCACAATGAATATATTCGCTATTGAAAGAGCGACTATAAGATGCAACGGGCCATCAGCATCGCGTCATTCTTCTGCACAACAGCCCGTCTTCTTTCTGGTCCTTCACCAGGAAGAGGCCGCGGGACACCGATTACAGTGATAAAGATCGGATCGCAACTTTCCTCGCAAGGTATCCGCAACTCTTTGTTTCAGCAAGTCTTCACTTTCTTCTCGTGATTTTTAATGCGCACAATGCCACCAACAACAAACAGCCTGTCACTGTCACTAACAGCCTGTTTTTGTCAATACATCGAAACGTACCGCCAGCGTGCCGGTACGAGATGAGGAAGGTTAGAGCGCTCTCAGGCAGCGCGAGCATTTGAAACGTCAACCGTAACCTCACGTGCTAGCGCAAACCATTCCAAACGTGCGCATCTGTATTAATCACGCTACGTTTTGAACTGGCCTTATAAAAAACCATGTGACTAGTAGCAATCTGGGCAACGAATACAATGCAAACAACCAATCATACCTTCCTGGAAATGTGCGCACATTAAACGCGCACGCATACACACAAACACAGTTGGAGAGTTGGAGCGTCACGGTCTGACAATGGCTGCGTTTTAATACATCGACTGACGATCATTCGTTATACTGCGAGTTCAGGTCACGTAGTTCTTGCGCTTGCTCTTCTGCGCAGTTTGGTATCCGGTTGTTGCTCTAGTTGGCTATGTCGATACTATCCAGCTGCGAACCGGATAATTCTGAGCCACTAAAGTCGAGTCGGGTAATTGGCTTTTGTAGACCTTCGGACCGGGGGCGATCTTCTTGGTCTCGCCATCCTGTGTTGGTTCGTCGTTTGTTGCATTGTAGAAACAAAGCTGAACGTATAAAAGCGTAAATGCGTGCTTTTTGTTGATAGATATCTCGCGCTCTAGGGTATAGCATAGTAACACGATACTATGCAACATACGAAATAGTTTTATAGCAAGGTATCAGCAAAGTTCTTAAGACATCTGCCTTCACCTAACCACCATGAAACCATATCAATGAATCGTATTTCTCTGTCGATAGGCGAATGAAGTCTTTTGCACAATCGACAAAATGCTTCACGTTGCATGGATATCGAAGAAGGAATCCAAAACATTTTGCGCCACTCGAAATACTTGAGATATTCTGAACGGTCTGCTGCCAGATGGTGGAGGTACTTGGCAAGTTCGAGCGGCGTTGCAAACGAATCGGCGGCGATGAACGAATTGGGCGGTGCGACTGCCTCAGCCTCTCTGTGCCGAAAGACGATAGGAATGGAAAACTCTTTCATGCGCCACATTTTCTCTGATATGTAGTCCTTGCACACAGAGTTCTCAAACGCAATGAAGAAGAGATAGTCGGAAGATAGCGCCTGCCGCAAGCAGTTCGTGTCACAGGTCCGATTATTACATTTACCGAATATGTCTACCGCGATGTGCTTGTTCAGTCTTTTCACGTACTTTTCCCTTTTGGAATGAGTTTGGCAGTGCGACACGAACCACGCGACCATTTTCGTCTTTCTTTGTAATGAATTATTCAGCATCCTTGAGTTCCAATTGAATTCCGGCTTTACTTCGCCGCCGAACTTCGAAATGCTATTGTTCAAATATGCACCAAATAAATGCCCAATGTCACTCGAGTTTCGGTATGTCATTGAAAGTGTGAAAAGCTTTGGCGGAAGAGATTTAATATTTCTGTCAACATACTGAGGCGACTCGCGGGAATATAAGATGAACTGTTGGTCAGCTCTTCTTTGGAGCGGCAGATCAGACGCTTTAACGTGCGGAAGATTAAAAATGACGGCCGCCGATTCATCCAGTTCCCCACGATTGTTTGAAACTCTGCAGCGCTTTTCGTCGCAGTGCTTTTGTGCGGACAGCCATCTGGTTTGCAGATCAACTCCTTTTGAGCCGGTCCAAGCCAGAATTACCTTCTCATCTGGATTCTTTTCATTTGTCACACAAGAAAAGTAAACATTGATTAGAATAACAATAGTTAATACTTTCAATCCAGTAAGGAGCAATACAATTTTTCTAAAATGTTGTCGTAATAGCATTTTTGAGATCAAAGTCAGAGATGCTGGTGTGAGGTTGCCTATCGGCGTATTGACAAGTGTTCTTCTATGGACTTGCAGCTGTCAGTAAAAAAATTTGACGACTGAACAGTGAACGGGTTGCAGGCTGAAGAGATAAGAAACCAGGGCCCAACTTAGTCACAAGAAAGTAGTTGCTCATAAAAAAAGCAAACGCAGAATAGCCGGTGAACTTTAGGTTTATTTCATAACCGTCGATGACGACAGAACATCTACTTCAGCAAATTTTTGTAACCCTAGTATGCGGTTCAAGAGCACAAAAGCACCGCATGTGATCAAGAAATCGAAGCCACAAACATTGGACCAGTTTCGTATCGCATACTTTAAGTCCTACTTAACGCAATATTAAAGCATACCCCTTAAGAATGACTTTAAAAAGTACGCAGTGTAAAACCGGCCGATGGCCATTTCAATAATGGCAGAGTCCTCATCAGAGATTATGTTGCACATTATTGGGTCTAGTGGCTTTGGTTACAGTAGAATTTGGAGCGCGAATAGTCAGCGCATGATTTTTTTCTTGTACGGTCCAGTCCGGTCCAGCCACAGATTACTGTACAGTATCTGTTCCTGTGTACTTCCTAGTTTAATTACGTGATGAAAGATGGCGCGTAAAAAAAGAAAATTTGCTCTCGGAAGTAAAATGTTTAGGCGCCGATTGGATATGAAATACTTCAGCCCATTATTCTTTAATTTAAAATATTAGAAAGATTTGTGCGTCTTTCTGTTTTACTCCTCACTCACTTCTCTGTTCCTGATTTTATTGTTAATTGTTTTAAAGATTTTATTACGCTATTTGTTGTTGCAGGATGAAACAATAAAAACTACAACAGCGGCACGATCAAAGTGGTGTACAAGTGCGGAACAAAGGAAGCGCGGACGGGTCATCAATGAGTCGGAATGACAGGGCGCGCGGATGGAAGAGGAGTGGCGCGGGGATTGAGATGCTGATGAGGCCGAGGCCGAAGCCGATCGTAGAGGTCGGCGGCGTCGTCGTCGACGGGACGTTCCCCAGGGCGCGGAGAGGCAGCGTCGGCGATCGCTCAACGCCGCCGGTTCCGGTGAGTTGCCGCCCTGTTGTTGCGGTTTATGTTAATTCCCGAGCGGTGCGACTGTACGACAACGAGCGCTGACCGACTGTCTGTTCGGTGTTTACGAGGAGTACGCAACGACGACTACGAGGATGACCTTGTTGGCCGACCAGTCGAATCGGACGAGAGGAGGGCGGAGGGGAGGGGAGGGCTAAGCCAGCCGAATATCCGGCTGTGGCCGAATTCGCGTCGCCTCGATGCGCGTCCACGACGATGTTTGACTAGCCGCGCTGTCCTCCGGTCTGTCCCCCTCCTCGCCGCCTCGTCGGTCACTCCTCTGTTGTGTCCCGTGCCGAGTCCCGCGGCGCCGCACTCGTCAGCCTCCGTCACCGCCGCCACTCAATGTCCGCTCACCAGCAGCAGTTTCAGGTCCTTCTATTTTCAGTTGGTATTTGCTCGCGCTGGTTTTTCATGCCGCCTTCGGTTGAGCGGCGCCCGCACTTTTGGCCTTGCCCGCGGTCTTTCTCTCTCTCTCTCTCTCTCTCACCGTCTCCCACTCCATCCAACTCGCCCCAAATCTTGCTCCGTTCGTTGTGCGTGAACGAGAGCAATAAATGCGCCACCATCACCCAAAAACACTGATCACCCATGAAATGTGGGTCATTACTTTTAAAAAATTGAGTAATCGCTGGCAGCTCTGTTCTCTGGTTGTTTGCGGGATGCGACCTTATTTGTCGAATGAGTCAGTTGGGAATTATTCGAATTGTAATCGCATTAGGCGTTTCGTTTGAGCGGCCTTCCGTTACCTGCGCGCAGATGGTCGACCTGCAGCTGGTGGAGACTGGTTCCAGCCAGTCGATCATTTCTCATTTTGAAGGTCTCATGACTCAGCGACTATTATGCTTGTGCGTCCACTGAATTGCGAAACTCTGCATCGCGATATTATTGCCGCTGTCGATTTTGTCGGGTTGGGCGAAAGAATCTTTTGACGAAAGTTCGTAAACTCTGGCGTTGTATTGTAAAAACGCGCCGATCGTTTGGCAGCTGTCTTCGTGCACGCTATTGGACACTGGTCTGACAGTGACACTGCTGCACTCGAGTTTGTATTTACGTTGGCAGGTGTATTTAAAGCTCTGGTGAGAAAAACGTACTGCGTTGTTTTGTTAGCTGGGTTCTGCGGGCGATAGCGCACAATGTTAATCGTATTGCAGAGCTATTTATTTCTACATTCCAGTGTCCAAATTATTGCGTTGAATGAGCATACGAACTTGGGCTGAAATGGATGAATTTTTGCTGTTGGCGTTAATTAATTCAATGATAAGGCAATCGTTTACAGGTGTGCCTGCCAGTGAACGTGCAGCCGGGGGACGGCAGCATCGTCGAAGTTCCGCTGGGCGCCGACACCACAGCCAAGGACGTCGTCGACTATTGCACGAAGGGCGAGACGGACAGCTGGTGGATCCTGGTCGCCGACTTCAACGGTCAGTGCTCGCCTGATGTTACAGTTGAAGTGGATCGTGCCATCGTGCGCCCGGCTGATTCTCGGCCTGTCCGTCGCGCTTAAAACAACGAGACGCAAACTGTCCGCTGTTCGTTTGTCGACTGTCGATTGCGTCCGGCAGCTGTCATTCCGGCCGTCCCATCCGCCGACCTGTCGGTCAAAGACAATCGGCTATTGTTGTTGCAGGCTTCGAGAAGCGGTTCGGTGCCGACGAGCGACTGTACCAGCTCATCCGGAAGCATATTCTGCTCGCCGGAAATACAGAAGGCGTCCGCTTTTATCTGCGCCGGCGGAAGAAGCGCATGAGCGTGTGCAGTTTGCTGCAGCTGGACGAGCCGGTTTCCCGTAAGTCTGCTGGTCTGCTTATCGCGCGCGATACATTGTGTCGCCAGCTAGACTGGTTCCTTTCCGCCGATCAGCGCCGACGGTTGAGTCAGAGCGGCGTCTGTGTCTGTGCGAGCTCTTGGGGGCGCCGGGCTAGCTGCGCGCTCTGTCCAGCCAGCCACCCCCTGCCCGCGCGGTCGAGCCCAGTCATCATGTTCTCTTCTGAATCGCCCCCACAGCAAAGCGGATTGCGACTGATTTCAGCGAGCGACTCGGAAAGTACTTGCGGTAGTGTGCGACAACGACCGTCCACGCAGCATCAGCGGTTTTCATCGGCCAGCTACGACTTGAAGGTCAGTGCGACTGGTTTCTCCTTAGTCATATTCATCTTCTCCCTCTCCCACAGCAACCACACCCGTCTCCCACAACGGTTCCGTTTGCCGACCTCCCTGGCCGGCGGCGGCGATCGTCTTACTTTCTCCAGTAGATTTATGGACTATCTGGTTTATTTCTGTGTGCCCAATGTCTCTATTAGTGCGATGATATCTGCTCGACTGAGAGCGTGTGTTTGCACGTCAAGGCCGTCTTCAAATCGGCTGATTTTACGCTCACAGCGAGACGTCTTGTCTTTCTGCACCCGTGCGGCAAACGATCCGAGCGCCCGCCGGTTTCGTTGTGGTGGCCGCAGACGCGCGATTTGTTGATCCTGTTGCGGTCGCTGTTAAGTTATTCTGGCAGCTACAGTAGCCAATTCTCGTTATGGTCGTCATCAGCCTGGTGAAATCGCGGCGACGCTTTTCGCCATCCAAAGCGCCGTTCCCAGACAGCTCGGCGTCGCTGGACTCGTCGTTCGCTTCGTCGGCGTCGTCGGCGCCGTCGGATCCCTCCGTCCTGTCGCCGCCGACCGTTCCGCGCATTCTGACCCTGGCGGTGGACCTAATCGGGCCGCCACCCTTGCCGCCTAAGCCGCCCAATCTGCAGGGCAAGTACCCTTGCGGCGACGGCGGCACACTCAAGAGCTTCCGCGACCTGATCGCTCCGTCGACGACGCCGATGTTCGCGCGTTGCAATCCGGCATTTGGTGCACTGCAATACGGATGCAGTATGGCCGCCGTCGCCTCGCCGTTCGTCAATAGATATCGGGTTTGACATCCTCACACACTTTCTTTTGCGCCCATCGCCCGTCTCATGCGCGATTATTTTACTTGGTCTACTTTCCTATGGGAGAGCGATGACCTCGCCGCGAACCGTAAAAGTGTACTTAACCGCTCAGTTGTTCTTCGTCCAATGAGAGAAGACTATCTATTTCCACTATTATTACCCATCAAATTGATGATGGCAGTCACTCGCAGGGTGTTGGAAATATTAAGGGACTATGAAGTGCTGTCAGCAGAATTGGTCCGCTATTCTATTGCAGCTGACAAATTGGAGATGATTTGCGCAGCTGTAAAGCGAGTTGGCACATTGGGCGCGTCTAATTGAGTGCAACAATCGACGGGCGGGTCAATTGTTTGGCGAATACGGCGGCGAGAACGAATCCTCTCGGGAGGCACATCGGCCGCTAATCGGCCGCCAAGTCGCATTGTGCGCTTTAGATTGGGTCAGCTCGAGTGGACAGCTTTGTGACAGTGTCACTGGCTGGTCGTTGGTGGTTGGCCGGCCGTTGAGAGGCGCAGTGACGCGTCGGGCGCCGAGTGGTGGTCATGCGGTCGTTGAGTGAAGTCGTCAACGAGAACGACGGTCGAGAGGGAAAGGAGGGGTTGCGCTAATGGGGCGTCGGGCATTGAGGACGCGCGGACCGAGGTCAGCCGCGTCCCCTTTCGGTGTTCGTTTGCCGCGCGTGTCCCTTACCTGTCCGCGTCCGTGTGCGCTGTGTACGGAGCGCGGCTCGTTGTTCGATGCTGCGCGCGCTGCCCGTGGGGGCGGCGGTGTGCCTGTACGCGCGTCGGCGACGACGACGATTTACCTGGTCGACGCGGCGGCAGTACGTGCGAGCGCGTCGCGGGCATCTGACTCGCCCTACTTCCTTGCGTTCGACACATTCGCCGCCACTCTGTTTGACTAATACTCCACCCGCCTCGGTCGGCTCAGTTCGTCCACTGTTTCCACCAGTGGTCGAACCTTCCTTGGCGCTATAGTGGTTGAGGTTGCGCGGCTTAGTGTGACGCGTTTACGCGTGGCTGGCCGGGAGGCTGGACTGGACGCTTCGTTGCCTGGGCGATGCGTATGCGGCTTGCTCGACCTTGGCAGCGCAGAGATGGCCGTCCTTGGTGTTTCGCGCGCTTATCGGTCCAAATTATCTGCGCCCACCTCTCCGCTCCGTCTCGGACGGACGACTGCGACTGGCCGGCCGCAGTCTTTCAGTTTGAGGTCGCCCTTTTGCACATCGGGCCGGTGGTACCGCTTGGTTCGACCCGCCAACTAAGTTTCCCATTCTCACTTCATTCATTGTATTTGAACGCCCGGTGCCAAACTGTCTTCTTCTCCGACTATCGCGATTTCGCCGTCATCGTTCTGTTCGATTTCAGATGCCGCAACAACAGCAGTTGCGGCAGCCGATTCGTGTGCCGCAGCCGCCACCGCCACAGGCTCAACAGGCGATCGCGCCCACAGTGTCGCTTCGTCAGGCGCAGCCAATCGGGCAGCAACCGTCGGTGCCGCCGAGTCAAATGAGCTACAGCGAGTTGGTTCAGTTGGCCGAACGGCAGCGGCGACAGATGGATTCCAATCGGGCTCAGGTACGCCCTATTTTCGGCCGGCAGAACAGTGCGATTATCTTATCTTTTTACGACCCGTTATTTTCCTATCTTACGGTTGCGCGATGTTATTTTCAACCGTTTCTACTATCGTTTACGCTATTCATTGAGCCTCTATTTCATGTTCATTTCAGATGCAGCAGAAAGAAGCACGTATTCGCATGGTGCGACAAGAACGTGTTTCTCCGCAGCAACACGTGAACGCTGCGAATCGTGTAAAGTCGATTCGACAAGAAGTCGGCGTCGAAGAAGCGGAACTTAATCGACTTAGGCACATTCAAGTACGAAAATATTCCTGTTGCGGGGTTGTGGCGATATCTTATCACCTTCTGGCATTTTCTGTTTTCGGCTCGTAAATTGTACTGGTTCGTAATCGTTCACTGTTTCAGACGGAAGTGAGCAGACAGCAGCAGACGAACAACGGTGCCAAAGTCGAATTAGACCGTCTGCAGCAGATTTTCGCCAGCAAAGAGATGGAACTGCGCGACGCTGTGGTGAAGGTGGAGACGCTGCGGGGGCAGCTCGACCAGCTGCAGAAGCGACGGCAGTCGGCTGCCAACGCCGCGGTGGCCATGGCGACGCGCGCCCGCGACCAGCAGGTGGCCGACCAGCGCGCCGTCTTGTCGCAGAAGCAGAACGAGCTGCGCAACGTCGATCTGCGCATCGAGCAGCTCATCGGTCATCTGCGTCCCGTCAATGAAGATCGACCGAAAGCCGCCGTCGAACCTTTCAAGGTACGAGATCGCACGCGCGCATTTGTCTCGATGAATAAGCTATTTTGGCGATCGATTTAGTTTTAAAGGCGGGTGTCTGGAATATGTTTTTGAAAGGTTCTTACTTACCAAGCTAGATGATATGGAAATGCGCTGTTGATAGACCTGCAAGAATTTGTTGACCGATCACTCGTTGCGCTTGACATGCCTTACTTCCCTCATACCTTACTTCTTCTAGGTTAATCACTTATAATATCTTACTTTTTCTAGGTTAATCAGCAGCAGCAGGTCAGTCCTCCGCAGCAGCAACGAAAGGGTGTCAACTCCATAATGTCGCCGACTAAGGGATATACGACGCTGATTGGTGCCGTGACAGAGACGTTGACGAGCGCCGATCAGCGCAACAAAACTCCGTCGCCCTTACAAACTGCCTCGGATTATCCTGATGGGTATGCTCAGTCATCTTGCCCTAGAATTGCGTTCTTTTTCCAAAGGCTATTGTCAGAGATGTGTCCATAGACATTTTGTTATTATATCGTTTGATGACATATTCGAAATAACCTTTTACGCTTGTTAGCATTCTGCTTTGAATTGTGTTATTTTGAATCAATAGCTCCGAATTTCTGTAAGAGACAAAGCGAGGCCCATTCTGCAGTTGTATATATTTGAATGTTGCAGTCATCCGAAACCGCCGGTCAAGCAGGTGCCGACCACTTACGTGGCTTCGCATCCACAACGGA
>JAQGAX010001733.1:0-10377 GCA_034698105.1 Plectus exinocaudatus | reverse complement strand
GTTTTGAAAAGTCATAGTCATAGTCATAATTAATTTTTGGGTTTCGAAATGTCATAGTCATAGTCATAATTAATTTTTGGGAATCAAAAGGTCATAGTCATAGTCATAATTAATTCTCGACGTCATAGTTAACACTGCTAAGGACTGGGCAGACTGCGTACGGTGATACATGCTCACCAATATATTCATACAATTGCGCAGAATGAATAATGGTTCTGTTATGCATTCTGTACAATGGCACAACAAATTTCCCCAAACGAGATCTGCTGCTTAAATTCAATCTGTCAGAAATGGCTTTATCAGGACACTTCGGACACTGGACTAGTAAAATAATCTTTGCGTCAAGTTGAACGATACTTATGCTACAGCATGGAACTAATGCATTTTTTGACTGACGCAATGATTATTTTATCAGACTACTCACGTCTTCAAAATAAGCAACGAATAACACAAGGTGCAAACTGAAAGATGTATGTTTAAAATTAAAGTTCAAAAATTCGGTGAACTTTCAAGCTTCAAAATGTACGGAGAATCAGTCTGATCAGACCACACCAAGCAAAATTACTGACGAAAACATTCAATTTAATTTAATTCTCTGAACCTGGGATCGTTTACCCAATTGAACATTTGCTAATGGACAGTCTCAACTTGTTGCGCGCGAGTGCCTAACCAAAACCCAAACATTAAAAACCGCATAAACTTTACTTTTTTCGGTTAAATTTAGCACACTAAACACGGGAAATACGTGTACGTACCGGTAGGCCTACGTACTTACATCGGCGATATCAATTCCGACAATTCGCGAAAACTATGTATGACCGAATGATTTACTGTACAGTATGCGACGGCGGCACCGCAATTATAATGGTCTTGCCTGAATCGCAAGGGAAAGTGCGGCAAACTTCAAAGTATCATAAGAATGGACCGTTAAAGCATCGAAAATTATTCGGAATAACGTCCAATAATTAGCGCTTTTCTACAACGCAATTTCCACGAATGCTATTTTCAAATCCTGCCCATTTATCAATTTCATCCTTCAGCTATACCGGCTTGTAAGGCCGTGCCAAACGATTTCGTGCATAAGGGCATTCAGATTCAGAAGGAAAATTGGTTTTATTTTTCAATTATTTCCTCTCTTTATAGCTCACGACTTGGCGCCTTCCTAGGCAACGTAAAGGCACTACTACGTCGATATTAAAATGATATGACAGGCGTAGTTTGATTAAAGGTGCTTCCTGACACTTTTGGAAAACGGAAATTTAGTGGTTAAAAGCTGATGAATCGATCATTTCGTTTTATTCAAAAATTCAATTGATGCTTCTTTAGGTGCATTTATACCTATAAACGAAGTGAACGCGGTCATTTTGACCACGTGCTGAAGCAAAGTACAAAAAGTGACTGCGTTCACTTCTTTCATAGGCATTAATGCGCCTTTACCAATCTTATGAGACCCAGTTTCATAAAAAACATTCTTAAGCTGTTTATTCCCACTATGTCGTGGGGTCAGCTTTATCGGGTTATCCGACCCTCATTATGCGACACGTGCTCCTCGGTCGGCTGTCACAGACCTCACGCCGGAGACGACGCTGCTAGAGGTCGAACCTCCGACATTGTGGCTGCGAGCCGAGGCTCGTAGACCACTCGGCCACAGCGCCGTCTTATGAGACCCAGTTTCATGATATTCATAAAGTGCTTTATTGCGCATGACGGACGAACAAACGAATGGGCCGTGAGCACAGCAACAGCTACACTTTGAATCCAATTCAGCTCAATCACAGACGGAGCGTGCAATATTACTAGTTGTTCTTGTGTTAAAAATCTTGTTAGCTGGATTACTGACAATTCTTTTGTTGAAAGTTATAAAACGAATAAATTCAACGCGTGTAACTTCACTTAAGATTAATAGAGTATACGGGTTGCACACAGTAAATGTATCAAATGATTTGAAATACCAATACGACATTGCGTCCGCATCTAAAGGTAGTATTTCATTAAGGGCCATTTCCCAAAGAGTTGAAAAAATAACACTGGATACGAATGATACTGAAATAATAATACCGACGACAGCGAGTCGCATTTCTGCTTTCTTTCTTGTTCTAGTAACTTCGTTTTCTGAATTCGATGCTTGACGACGATGCTTTATACTGAAGACGACTGTCATGACATTCATCAAAACGACGAGTGGGGCGCAGACCAAAGCTTCGACAACCGAATCGACGATAGTGTATAGTTTGCTGATCTAAAAAGCATACAATTACAATAGTTTGACAAAAAGAATTGAATTTTCGCCATTTTGCTTAGCTTCCAATTTTTAGATCGATGTTCGGGGCTCCTCCGCTTGGGGGCTAAGTATCCCGAGAAACTCCGCATAAATGCATCATGGTTTGAATGCGCGGGCATTTTGTAAGGAGAACTACTAGACCCACACCACCTACCTCTGCCCAGTTCATCTTTAAGTTCAATGACTTTGGCTACCTTTCTTTTAGGTCGCAAGCTAGGCACGCAGCGAAAATTTTTTTGACTCCATCCCCCTTTGGGTTAAAATTATATTAAGGAGATGATCCCTTCCCTAAATCAGGTTCATCATCCCTTCGGTGGATCCACTGTGCCTACCTCTAATTCTGGTGACCCCGCGAGCCCCAAAAATTGTAGTTCTACTTTTTGTATCAAACCTTGCCATTTGCCGATAATTCATATTTTGCTGTATTTTATATACCATTTTTAGAAAATGATGTCATACGCAGAAACATTGGCACAGTAGGCGTGTATTGCCAAGAGTTGGATCAATAAGCGTGTACGGTACACGGTTACGTGTCGACATTTTGGAAAAAAGCCAACCTGATGACGATCGTTGTCATTATCAAAGTATCGACACGCAACTGTTTTGTTTATTCTATACGTTTATCGATTGAACTCGTGGCAAAGCATACCCGCTCTGCAGACATGTGCACGAGTTTGGCCGTAGTGGGGGTATATATACCCCCAGCCGGCCGCCTATAGTAAAAAAAAAATTTTCGAAAATTTTCAAAAAGTCGGCTATCTTGGCGACCTAATTTTTAAAAAAGGTCACCAATTTTCGACCTCAGAAAAACACTGTAGTCCCCCCTTATCATTGCAATTTTTGTCATACCCCCAACTCCAAAGTAGCTGGAGGTATGAGACCCCTTGGGGGTACCCCGTACCCCGTGCACATGCCTACTCCTCTGCCATTTATTTCTTAAAATACGGTTTTAAATTGCTGACACACTTCATCACTTTCAAAGTAAATGTTGCTTGTACTGTTGTCAAAATACGAAGATTGACAACAGGGAAATGCCATTGGAAGTGCCCATACAATCGACAAAACCCATTGCAACACAATAATGATCTTCACCGTTTCGTTTGTCCAAAACTGCAACCGAAACAAACAATGGTTATTTACTAGTGGAACCTGCGTGCAAGAGCAGGTGCTTCATTTCCCGTGCTATAGCTATATAATTGCTATAGCAAAAAGATGTATTATTATCAATAGATTCATTTCCCATGCATGCTTTTACATCCTGGTTCGACTGTAATTGGAATTGGGATTCAAATGGGAATGAAAGCGAAAATAGTTTCCCTCCAAATTTCGGATCCTGAAATTTGTAGGCTCTTTTGAGGTGCACATTTTGCTCCTTCACGCCCATACTTTGTAACGTACCTTTTTGTACCATAGTGGCAGCGCAACTGCAGAAAATCGGTTTATTGTAATGGTCACAAGTCCAAGTATTTGAACATAAGTAATATACCAAATAAGAGCATATGCTATTGTGGCCAGCGGCTGAAAAAAAGACAGTGCAAATGCAATATATTAATATTATGGAAAGTCAAAGGAGTCAATCCCGTAGTATGTGCCATAATTTTGACCCTGATCAGGATATTTTTCGCCGCGTCGCAGAACCTAGCCACTTGGCACATGTATTTTGTAGGGGACGTACGTTTGTTTACCCGATCGGATATGTGCTCAATTCATCCTATGAACCCGCCTCTCATAGAAGTTGATCTGTGCTATGTCAAGATGACCAGACGGAAATATTAAGTTACATTTCTTGTGCAATGTGATATTCTCCTCACCAATTTGTTTGACAGTGATAGCCATTCTTCCGCGAAAAACAAAGAAGTCACATCCATCATCAGAACTCTTACTAATAAATTCACCATATCAGCGATTCCAGTCGATGCGAATAAAGAGTAAAACGATGAGCTGAAGACGGTCTTCCGACTTCTC
Source organism: Plectus exinocaudatus (assembly GCA_034698105.1). Taxonomy (NCBI): domain Eukaryota; kingdom Metazoa; phylum Nematoda; class Chromadorea; order Plectida; family Plectidae; genus Plectus; species Plectus exinocaudatus. The sequence continues at coordinate 6,131 of JAQGAX010001733.1, read as the reverse complement.
AGCAATACAGTAATCAGAACACCGTAGAGTACTGTCGTAAACATCATGAAAATGGGTCGTATGAGGTCAGTAAGAAGAACCATTTTAGTTTCCAATTTAAAAGAAATGAATTGTTCTTCAACAGCCAAATGACGCTCGTGATAAACAATGCAAAATTACTGAAATCGCATGTAAGAGAACACTGAATATAAGAGAATTCTTAACAGACTATCCTTATATCCGGTTTATACTGCAGACATGTCCATGGGGGATGGGGGATATCCCCAACGGCTCTCATACCAACGGCAAAAAGGTTGGGGGGATGAAAAATGAAAACGTGTTTCTGACGTAGTAAAATATTTTCGCCGCAAAGCGGCGACCTAAAAAATAAAAAAGATCGCTGGAGGATATCCCCAGATATCAAAAATGTCCTCCAAATCCTCCCCCGCCATCGAGCCGTGAACATGTCTGTTATACTGCATTAAGTTTTATCAAATTTTTGAATTTTGGTTATGAGAACGCGGTGTAGGTATTCTAGGACAATGGGTCACCGCGCCAGCCTGATCTAGAGCAATCGCCTCTGCACACAATTGGATTCTCAGTGTGCACGACTCGACACAAATCTACAGTAGACAAGCTCAACCAATGAATTGGTTGCAGTTCAGCACGAGCAAACTAATCACAAAATAATATATAAACCTGATTATATACTGTTTCTGTAACAGAGCACGCACGCCCATGAGACCGAACTATGAACGTCCTTCGGACTCCTAGGACAAAGGGGCGTTTGCGTCGTTTGAGTGTCAGCTTTCAGCTCGCAGTGATTCGCTCTTTATTCATTCATAGCGCATGAGGGCACCCACAGATCCACCAAGCCTGATGGCCTCGCGCTTTTGGAGCTCGCATCGACGGACTTGGAATCTGACATGGGCACGGTTTTGGCAGACCTGGGCACAGTATAAGGAATTTTGATGATTAGCGGTCGATATTGATTTTCTGGGGGGTACACGCTTTCTGGGGGGTACGTACACGGGTGGGGGGTACGCGCCTAGGTATGGGTTTTGGGCTTGGGTACCTTATGCATAGCAAACCCACTTTTTGCCCCGTCTTCGCTACATAGGCGTAACGAGGGGGTCTCGGGGGGTCGGACCCTTCCTGGGCTGACCTCCCCCGAGAAGGTCCAGACCAGACCTGGGCGTGGGGAGGGTGCGTCCCCCAGAGGGTTTTGCAACTTTGAGGTCCGGCATCTTGGGGGAGGTGCAGAAATTTTTTCAAAGAGATGGGGAGTACAGTAATTTTTCCGACAGGATTTTGGCTACCTAACAAAAAAGGGCAGCGGAAAATTTTTTACGAAAATTGTCACAAGATAGAATGGAAGCAGCTTTTTGCAGGCTGCTACGCTGTTTGGTTACAGGCGCGTAGCCAGAAATCAGAAACTGGGGGGGGGGCAAAATCGATATCCAGGGGGCAAGTCGACACTTTTCAAAGGGGGATCCTTCTCATTTTTTGGGCCTCCGAAAACTGGGGGCAATGCCTCCGCACCCCTCCCTCAGCTACGCGCCTGTTGGTCCTAATGATTATGCCTAGATTTGTCTGCTTGAAAAAGGGGGCTAAGCGACCAGTACGGGAGTATAACTCCCAATTATTCAGCAGATTATAGCACTATCTACCAGACCTGTAATGAGCGTCATAGGGGTAAAGAGAGGTAAAGGAGATCGCCGGTACGATACCTTCATGTTGAAATTTCGACGTGAATTCAAAAAACTTCAATTTTCTCCGGCGGGAACCCCCTAGGATGGTCAGGGGGCCAACCGCTCTAGACCCCCAGTTACAGGTCTGCTATCTGCCGTTCACTCCATATATCCTACTTGAATCCGATTCGGAGACCGTAATAGAACATTTACGGCAATGAAAAATATCGACTCTGCAACGAGCACCAACACACCTTTCCCGCTCACAATCAAGTTTGTGTGAAAGAAAAGCAATCCCAGAACCCACGCCCGAAACCGAACAATGAAAGAAATGATTGGGTTCCTTGAACAATATTTTCATCGTATAATATAATAGAAGTGTCGACAAGCAGCTCTCGACGATTCGCACTTTATTTATCAGCATACGCACAATAGATGAATACTGATGAAGTATGAACACTAAATAGATTCGTCGGTCCAGTACCATCGGTCCAACTTCGCCTCAAATCAAGTGGTTCGTAGGTTGCTAGGTAACAACATGTTACCATGGCAACCGTTGCTACGCTATACTGTAGAGGTAACTAAGCATAGTTGCAAGGTAACATTGTTACCAAGCACGTTTGTCATGGTTACCGCTATTGCCTAGCAACGGTTGCCATGGTAACAGGTTGTTACTTAGCAACCTATGAGCCACTTATTGCATCTGAGGCGAAGCTGGACCGATGGTACTGGACCGACGCATCTATACAATAAATAAGCAATATTTCCTGTTTCTAAATTGACCGGTTAGTCAGAGAAATGTGGTAAGTCTACCGTAATCATAATTTGACGCTATCTGCGTCATCAGCTATCTAACTGCATTACGGTACACGGATAAACGAAAATTGACTTCATTGACAATCAGATTATATTATTATTGTCATACATCCTCAACATGTTCGCACGCTCCTTAACAAGGCAAAAGAATACAATTCTATTTCTTGGTGCAATAATCGCTTAGTGGGAACGTTGCGTTGCACAACTTTTTTTTAAGTTTGTGCAACGCAACGTTGCATTTGTGCAGTGCATAAAGAAGTGCAGCGCAACGTTCTGACGTTGTCATTTTGTACGAAGTGCAACGTTGCGTTGCACTTCTTTTTGCACTGCACAAATGCAACGTTGCGCTGCACAAATTTTTTTTGTTTCACAAACTTCGTACAAAAATGAATTACTAACCAGTGCAGCATAATTACGTTTCGGGAAATCAAACGTTCAGTTCAGAATAAACGTTCATTTATTATTCATTTTTAGATCGCGATCAAATGTACTTTCTGAATCAATTATTTCTATTCGGTATTGTTGACGATTAACAACTTCGAAGTCAAGGCAACGCTGTGCTACTTTCCTAACCTAAACATCCACAATCAGAGGACAGGTGCAATTTGTATCCAAGTGGCCCGGTGAATACTTCTCAATAAAAGAGAACGTAGAGATTAAATCTTGCAGAATAGGTCCACCTGTTGGTTCGCCAAATCAAATGGCCTCTCTTACTGATCTGATACGACCCAGTTTTAAGCTGTTCACGACAGTATTTTATGGTTTTTTGATTTACGTTTTGCTTAAAGGTCGGAAGACTATCTTCAGCTCATCATTTTTCTTGTTATTCGCTTCGACTGGAATCGCGGATATGCTCTTCTTACTGCTGAGAGTTCTAATGATGGATATGACTTCACTTTTTTTCACAGAACAATGGATATCGTTGGCAAACGAATTGGTATGAAGAATATCAAATTATTTAGGATTTTTTGCTGTGCAAATCGTTTATAGCGGTGAATGTGGTATCAACAAATTTTTACCGTCATAAACGATTAACATACCGTATTCATTCTAATATAAGCGCAGTCTCTAATAGAAGCGCAGTTGATCACTGCACCCGATAACGCTACAAAGATTTCTTTCAGCCGACGGCCGCAATAACATATGGTCTTACATGGTGTTTTTGTTACGCTCAAATACTTGGACTTCTGGCCATTTCAATAAATCGATTTTCTGCCGTCGCAATGCCGGTGTGGTACCAAGCGGTATGCTGCTGTATCTTTCTATCAGCACATAAATTTAATGTTATATAAATTAATATTGGAATGTGTAGGACAGGATCATAAGTACTGGGTAGCCTCAGGTCAAGGCTGCCAAAGTGAGGGCCTCCCAGGGTCCCTCCAATCACCGTGGCTTACCGACTAATAAGATAGTAATGATCATCATCCAACTGCTGCCGATTCGATTATATTCGCGAGCGAGCTTACCTTGGTTTGCCCCTGACCTGAAACGGAAACAAGTACCAATAGTTTTCCGAAAATAAAAGAAAAAATATAACTCCCAGGAAATCGGTCGAAAATTTAAAACTTCACGTTTTCTGGCTAAAATTATCAAATTTCGTATTCAACACCGATTGCTATACCTGATTGTACCGTATGAATTTTTACTTAAATTAGAAAACGCTTTCGTCGCCTATTAACGTAGAACCGTAATCGTCGATTTCTCCGGTATACTGATATAGGTTAGGTTAATTGCAGCTTTGGACAAGCGGAAAAGTGAAGGTCGTAATTTTGCTGCAATGGATTTTGCCGATTTTGTGGACGCTTCCACTGTTTCATCCTTGCTGTCAAATTATTTTCTTCGATGATAACGACACAAGCAGCCTAAGTTTTGTGGATGACACGGTTTGTCAATGTTTAAGTTCACAAAATAATGCAAATCAATCACGTGTATGATCGGCACTGGTGCTGACTAGTCGATACCATAAATGTAACAGGTATCGAAAGTTGGGAAGGGGTTCAGGAAAAAATTTGCATAATCAGGGACAAAAATATGAAAAATTAGGCAAACTTTTGGCGAGAATTCAAATTTTAGTACTTAAATTTGAATTTCCGCCTATTTTTGCCTGGTTTTCAAATTTTCGGACGGTTATCAAAGGGGTTCACACTTTTTTCAGATTGGAGGAGGTTCAGGTAGTTTTTCATCGGGTTGGGGGACCTAAAGTCCCCCAAAGTCCCCCCCCCCACTTACACGTATGGTCGGTACCGTAGCTATATCGTATCAAGTTCTATTTTCAGTACAGTAATACTCGTAGATTCTTGTTACAAAAAATCTTCCCGGATGTCAAAATTTTCAAAATGTACTTTATCTGACGCTGAACAAGCGGTCAAATTTCCTTCCAGCAATTAAAAATTGTTCACAAGTTGATCATGGGAAAAATTTGGTAATACCCGAGCTTGTTTTAGGTTAATAACATATACAGCATTATTACTTTAATAACTTTAATAACTAGGTTAATAACATAAACATTTTTAGGTTAATAATATTTACAGCATAATCGACATCATTCTCGAAGGTCTTGTCTTCGTTCCTGTCGTCGTTTTGATAAACTTCATGACGGTCTTCGTCAGCATAAAGAATCGTAAAAAAGCGAATTTAGACAGCGAAAGTGTCAGAGCAAGAAAGAATTCAGAAATGCGACTCTCCGTTGTCGGTGTTATTATATCAATGTCATACATATCCTCTGTTATTTTTTCAGCCCTGTTCGACCTGGCAATTAGTGAAATCCTACCTATAGATGCAAGTGAAATGATTAATTGGTACTACAACTCATTTGATGTATTTACACTTAGCAATCCGTATATTTTATTGCTCTTGAGTGGGGTTGCACGTACTGAATTCTTTCACTTTATAGGCTGCAAAAATGATAAGAGTGAGACCAATAACCAATCGGTTAACGTAAGAGCAATCACTGTTAGACAATTAAAGAATAATTAATTTATGTAACCGCCTTTCTGATTGATGTGAAATGAATTCAGTGTATTGGAGTTGTATGGTTGTAATCTAGACGAGTTCGTTTTTCCGTCACGTGTCCTGCTGTGAATCATTAAACACTTCATGATTCTGAATGTCGGTTAAGAATATTTGTATTCTGGTTTGTTTTGTTGCGTAAAATTGTGTAGACACGTTTGCATATTAGTCTCATTTTTTATTGTACTACTATTACTAACTAAAATATATATGCGCTGCCCAACTATTATATTACTAACCTAAATTTTACTTGCAAACCAGTAACCAGGTGGGTCTGGTGCCATCGTTGGAGCCATTGAAATCATGGCTCCAGGGCACAGGGTGGCGCGTAGTATAAAAGGGACGCCAAACGGGCGTCGATGGGCGCATTGTCACTATGGCACGGCCCACTTGGATAAAAATTGCACCTGTCTTATGATTGTCGATAGTTAGGTTAGCAAAACAGCTGCGTTGCCTTGGTTTGAAGTCGTTAGTCGTCAACAGAAAGAATGCAAATAATTGATGATGGATCAGTAAAATATTCTAAATCTGAGTCTGAACTGTATAATTCGACGTTTGTACTTGTTTATTGTTTACTCACCGGCACACATAACAATCATTGACAAGTGGACATAGTACAGTAATTCATAGATCGGC
>JAQGAX010001732.1:0-10381 GCA_034698105.1 Plectus exinocaudatus | reverse complement strand
TAATACGATGTAAAGTCTTCGTGCTGAGACAAAAACATTTCGATAAGCAAGTCAATCAAGCATATTTTTGCCACTTGCTGCAGGCACGCTAAACTTGACCAGAAAAGCGGCTCGCGAAAGACATCTTGACCTTTTGCATAATACTGGAAGAATATTCTTATTTGGCACCCTATATTGTGCGAAATTTCTACTTTGTTCACTTTTAGCTAATGTTAGCACAGCGTAGTTTCGTTGATGTATGAGACAGCATAGCAGTGATAAAATCTGGGAAAGTTGCGATTCCCTCTCTGCTATCACATAACTCTGAGTTTCGACCAACTGAACTTGAAAATTTGCGATTCCCTCTGAGCACACTGCAAATCGCTGAACCACCGGACAAACTGCTAACTTCACATAACTAAGCTTGCTGCCGAATTACTGTACTGGCATGCGGTTTCTTTGTTTAGTGGCCACTATAAGCTTGAAGCTAAGCCAGGATACTTATGTCGCTTTGAGCGTCGCTAGAAAAAGTTAAGCATCTGAAAAATAGGGGCTTCTGGAATTTCCGAAAAAATGTGGTGACCCCTCGGTTTCGGTGCCAGCACTACAATCCAGGCTTTATTCCTTTTTGGCATCGCGAAACATAGCTGAACTATTGCCAACATTTGCTGATCAAGCACTGCATCATAAATATGAAAATTTACAAAGCTGTACAAAGTGAGCGATCATTCATTGCGTTCAACACTTTGACGCAAACAATAACGAACACTTGACGCAAACAACGAACACCCAGACTAGAGAACAATAAAAGTCGTCATTTCGTATTTGTTGATTCATTGTTTGGAGCAACTATTATATGGACACATTGAAAAGGGAGGCATCGCGAATCGAAATCATCAAGAATATGACATGGATGATGATGCATTGCATATGACGATGATATGAGACAGCATTGCAAGTGTGCATTCAAACAGAAACAACGACCAATACAGCAATATAAGAGACTGACTCGTCGCGATTGCGAACGAGAGTAGGGAATGAATCTGGTCAAAGCTCTTCGTGTGTGGTCCGTTGCGAGTGAAGCAAACAAGAAATATACTCCGGTACGTCTACGCACCCTAATCAACAGATTTGTGATACTTGAGTGAGAACCGATCAGATCACAATGCCAGGCACCAAATGCGATTGTCGTCCGTCCGACAGCCAGTCGTCGCCGTTCATAGATAGCCGCGAGCAGCACCGCCGGCTCTGGGCACCTCGTAGGTATTCGGGAAGCAGAATACGGGCGGGTTCTGGCTCAGATCCATCCGGATAAAGTCCTGAGGCTGCGCTTGCTGCTGCTGCTGTCCTCCAAACAGCACCGAGGAGCCCGAGCCCTCGCTGTACGCCGAGTCGTCCGACAGTTTGGCCGACTGGCCAGAGGTCGGCCGAGGCGAGATCTTGCCGGGCGGCGCGGGCGGCGGGAAGTTGGGCGGCGGACGGAACGGCAAGTGCGGTATCGGCAGACGACGCTGTTCGTACTGGTCGAACGTCGGCGCTGACGGCACAGCACCGCCCTTGATCGGGTACTCGAACGGAAGGCCGGCGTTACCGTAAGAGATCGTCGCATAGTCGTACGGACCTAAAGTTTTACAGCTAATAGTAACGAGGCAGCCAATACAACGTCAACTCTCTAACCATTATTGATGGCGCCTTGCCGGGCGAGCAGCAGTTGGACGGAGCTGTTGTACCGGGGGTCCATTGAGCGCATGATGCCCGATGGGTGGTACAGCTTGTCCCGGAGCAGCTGCAAAGACAGTATTGTCAGCAGGCAAAAGAACAATACGCAGTTCCCCAAACGTCAACTTCAAGCCGTGCATCAGTTCCACTCGAATGGGAACGTTAGATACTACAGCAAAGGATTATGGAGGCACTAGAGCAGTAAGAGCAAAATAGTAGTACAGTAACCGAGTGCGAAGATGAAACGACAAGCGAATGAGCCGCTCGGCACAATAGAGCAGTTCACTACGAATACAGTCACTAATATAAGCAGCCCAGGATGACTTACACACGCCTCGCCCACGGGGATCATACGACACGCGGCTCGTTGCCGCCGGACTTTGAAGCAGCGTCGATTTCTGATCGGGCAAGTGAGAGAGGATCAATCAGCGTTGTCGCTTACCGTCTGCTCGGAATTGCCGCCGGAGCTCGGCGGCGACGGACTCGACGCGCCTTCCTGAGTCGACGAAGTGCTGCCGTGCGGACGGACGCCGGCTATGTAGCCATCGCGGCCGTTTGACCGGTGGTTCAGCGCGTAGCTGCGCATGCACATTGGCAACCAGTGACTGCGCTGGACCCATTTGCGGTACTCCTTCCTCACCTGAATCAAGGCAAGTTGCTTATCTGGTGATAGGACAGAAAAATGTGTAACGGACCCTGTCGTTGAAGGCGACGTGGAAGAGAAAGATGAATAGTCCTTGCAGAGAGTTGAGCACCGTGAAAATGTAGGCCATCAAGATCGACTCTCTGTCGACCCAAAGCAGACCGAACGTCCATGTCAGTCCCAAAAGGAACACCAGCACAATGGCGCCTTTCAGCCATGACCTAAAAAATGTCAATGAACCATTGAACACTGGAATCAGTCAGAATTACCGAATATTCTTCATCGTGCCCGGATCGTGCTTGCAAGGGCTGTAGCCGATGTTGGAGTGTCGGCAGACGATGATGAGCGTCATGATGAGGAACATGGAATTAGCGACCAGCACGACAATCACCGGACCGACGAAGCTGAGCACGAAATAGTTATCCGTTCTCAGCCAGCAATAGCGGTCAGTTCCATAGCTGAATCTGTCGACCCACGCCGAAATGCCCACGATTACAGCTGGCATGCCTGTTGAAGAAAAATAAAATTCAAGTAAAATAAATGTACAAAGGACAAGCCTACCGTATCCAAAGAGGTAGAAGTACGGTTTGCGCGAATGACTGGACTCGAACACCTCAACCAACATATAGTAGAGCTCGAATCCTTCGAGGAGCATCCAGGCGAAAGCCGCCAAAAAGAAGTACTGCAGACATCCGGCAATTATACTGCATGCCAACTGCAAAGAAACGGATGATCGCTGTGAAACAGAGCAACATAAAGCATTTCTTACAATGTGCTGAGTCTGCCAGATGCCGAAGATGAAAATGAGTTCGGCGATGAGCAGACAAAGGCAGAGATTCTTGTGAATCGTAATGCGTTCACCGCTGACTCCGCGCAGAAATTGGAACGCGCAGAAGCTGATGAAGAGGCAGACGATGGACACAATGCAGCCGGCGTAGGTGATGAACGTGAGGGCGATGGCGTGCTCCAAGTCCAGCTCCAAGCCGCGTACGTCCATCAGCACGGCGAAGTTGGTCAAATGGTCGCAGGAGCACACCGTGTGCGTGTCGTTGTGCGACTTAACACGGCAGCCAGTCTCCGACCATGCGCCGTTCTGTCCACCTGAACGGTCCCACCAGACGCACGTTGGATTCGTCAAGTTCTCATTCTAAAGTGTATAATCGGTATTATATCAACTAAACAGTAATTAGTTGAACTGCCGACCTTATGAGTAGAGAAGGTGAGCACGACGGGCGACTTCAGATTGCGAACGGGCGATCCGTCGACGACGGTGACAGTGATGATGCGTGAGACGACTTGCCGATCGGTGCTCACTTGCTTGCCCTTCGCGATCGTGTCCAGTCTCGGCTCGGGTGACAAGAAGTCGCCCACGTGCCGGTAACTCGCAAACACCACTTTCGCATGCGCTGCAAGTAATACACCACTCAACAACGGTAACCACCGGGGGACCAAATTAACATACTCGGCTTGCTGGCGGCACTATGTCGCGTAGCTGTGAGCGCTTCGTACGGCAGCAGCACGGAATCAATTGATGGTTCGTAGAGACTCCACGACGGGAATTTGACATAGTCGTGCACCTGGGCCACAGATACTTGCAAGACTGAAATTAAAAGTAGATTAAAATTCATGGCGAATCAAGCTAACGTGATACTCACCAACGTTGGACGTCTTGGGAAATCCCGGGGTTGTGCTGTTTACTGAAAGCGTATTGGCGACCATGATCGCCGTGCGCTCGACACCGTCCAGCAGTTTGGTCGCTGTGTCGAATTTCTTTGCGCTCGGCAAATCGTCCCACGACTGTCGCATTTGCGTCCTCAGCATATTGTTCGCCGATTCCACCACCAACTGCAACAACATTTACTTACGTCAACACTAGAGTCCAATCAGGAAAGAAGAAAATTTGCAGTTTACCTCGCCCATCTCTTTCGCATACTGGATTCGATCGTCGGCGGCCATCGGCTGAATCATCTCGGCGAAGTTGTCGACAACCGAGTTGACCACGTCGACTACGGCGACTGTGTCGCCCCCAACGGCGTCTTGGACCCCCGTGTGTCTCTTGACTTCGCGCATCAGCTCGAACAACGCCGCCTCCGTGTTGCGCTGCAGACTGCGCGACTTCAGGTCGCGGGCCCACGCGCTCACGCACAGCGACAAATCGGCATCGCCCGGTCCCCATACGCCATTCAATCCGCAATGCCACTTAGCATAGGCGCCTAAAAAGGTCTTCTGTATGCTCTGGATGTGCTTCTGTGCGACCATCGTACCGTCGGGGCCGTTGGGACAGGCGGTCTTGGCCGGTTTGCCAGTGTAGGTCTTTGGCCAGCGCACGCCTCTGGCCATCGTCTCGGCGCAGAACAAGGCGGCAGTGGTCGTTGGATCGACCGCGTCTTTGTCACCGTCGTCGGGCGCAACTGTTGACCTGCAAAAAGGGAACGAACGCTCCGTAGGCGACAATCATACTTGGCGAAATCGCCGCAAAGCATACATTCGACTAACGGTGGGTGCCGGTTGATCGGGCGTTGTCGTCGACGGTCGAGGCAGGGCGGTCGTAGTCGTCACTGAAACGGAATGCAAATGTGAATGGGCGCATGAAAAACGTGGCAATGGTATGCAGAACAGAAAAGAAAGCGGCGTGCATCCGGCCCGGAAAGGAATGCATGCAACGTACAAATGAAACGGACATTAAACGCAAAAGAACACGGACGGACCTGGAACTTTGGTGCAATTGAACTGCACTTCCAAGTACTTGTTGATTTGCGGACACGGATCGCCGAAGAAGGCGTTGTCGACGCGAAACGAGCACTTCGGCTTGCCATCGCATCTGCACAATGAGAACAATGGCAAATAAATCAGGATCGGCAAGACAATACGTAATGCAAAATAAAAAACACTGAACGTCACTGATGCGTGGTGGTGGTAGCTACGCGCAAATAATCAGAACCCAACGACGACAACCGCAACCAAACCAAAAGAAACATGAACGAATATGCGCAACTGAGAGTAACTGCGTATGCGACGACAATGAATGCTTGTCTGCTGACTGATACCTTTTTCTATGCATTGGTAGACGATCTCCAAATACTTGCTTGTGTCTGGGCAATTGTCAAAAAATGTTTGGTCGTCCGCGCGCACCGTGCACGTATTCTTTCCGTCACAGCTGAATGCCAATATCGTTCAATTAGTTGTTGGACCGTCATGGCAGCTGACGGACATGGCCGCCCGACTTATCAGAACGACCGATCGTCGCCTTCCGATAGACTCACCGCCATTCGTTACAATTATGCCGTGGACCTGTCTGAGTGCGGCTGCTTGACGACCCCCCGCGCCAGATAGCATCGGTCAGGAATTCCGACCCCAACTCGTGGCAGGCAGCGACGACACACCCGCGCCAGCCCCTGGGTGGGCCCTAACTCGATTTACGGCGTACAAAACGACTGCAACCGACGACTGCCGCGTTACGCAAGAGATGGCTCTAACGAGCAACAGCAGCGAGTTAATGAGGCGTCCCGCCGCTCCCAGACCTCGGTGACATCATAATCGCCCAGGGTTTGACGGATCGACTGCGGCGACTCCCCAGCGACCGGCGACAATGGTCTGTAGATTGACCGAAAGAGACCGATCGCTTTTCGCACATCTGTTGCCACGAAAGCCAACACCGGAAAGAAGCAATGCCGAGAAGCGCCAAAGGGCGTCTGGTTTCGCAGTTCCTCAGTCACCTCGTACGCCGTCGACAAACACTTCTCCCACGGCGATCGAGCGCAGCTAATGCGCGAAATTCCGGCGAGCAAATCGCGCCTAATTCCGCCCGGACGACTTGGCCGCGGACAATGGTCGTGCGTGAAAAACCGGCGCTAATCGCTAATCGCCGGAGGGGGGTCCGACGGACATACGGCGTAGCAGGTGAGCGAGTTACTCGTGCGCTTGTGGCCGAGGTCGACCGCGCCCAACGTGTCGGACGCCGTGGCCCGTGAACGCGACAAAAAGCGACATTCGACGCGTCCTCGGCAGGCTAACAGGTGTCATGCGTAAGGCATTGTCCCCTCAGACTTAAGTGGATAACGAGTGATGACTCCGACGCTATGGCGTCGAACTGCCCGAGGCCACATCATCGCGTCGATTTCGACTGAGCGACTCGCCGGGGCGCCGAGATTGCAAACACGCTGAAAAACCCCTGCAAAACACGAGCAGACGAGTGGCGAGGGCGGCCGGCCGGACGATTCCCAGACGCCGCAAAGGACGCCACGTCCCTTGAGCGCGCTCGTCCTTCTTATGACTTATTTATGCGATATCCATACAGCGCCAATGGTCATCCAAAAGACCGCCATCACAACGGACCGCACCTGCCAACTGCCCAATTGTCCACATGAGCAAGGTCAGATTTGACCGCAATTGGTTCGCGCATCAGCGCAGAAGGCAACGTCGTTTTGTTCCAGCGATCGCTCACGCGCGTCAGGCGCATCAAAGCAGCTTGTCGTCGATCATCACGCGGGCGCCATGACCTCATGCGAGGATCGACACTGCCTGACAGTCGTTGTGTTTGTACTACGGTAAAAACCGTTGCAATCGCCGTATCGCACTTGTCTGTTCCCATCATTGTGCACCGTCGCACTCAGGCAAAAGAGGGAGGGAGGTGAAGGTCCGTGCGCCAAACAACTTGCGCACAGGATGGACCGGATAACCCCCGTCGATAAGGCCCGGTTGTCGGTGTTACGTGCCGCCGATGTACAGAGACGTCCGTGGCGAAGGCCGGACAGTGGACGAATTCTTAGAGGTGCGAAATGCGCGTTGGATAAACGGCCGAGTCAATCCTTTGACCATTGTCCACCGTCGAGGCGTCAATCAAAGGCCGCCGACCCGAGCAGACGACGCCCACCGCCTTTACGGCTTCGGGCGTCCGGACCGATCGTAAATTCGGCATGGGACGCCGCTTCCCGTCCGTTTCTCTCATACGCCGCTTTACGACGCACACATACACACTGCTAATGTTCCGTGAATCAGCTGTGACAACCTATCGCATCGACTTGAGCCGCCACAACAACAATTCCCCTCTCCTCCCACTTGCGCGCTCGTCGGCGACGTCGTGGTAAACATCGTATCAACTTACATTTTCATCAGCTTCTCCAGCGTCTGCTCGTACGAGCACATCGTGTTGGGGAAGGTAATACCACGGTCGTTGCATATGTGCGTGGCGAAACGGCCGTAATTGGCGACGAGCAGCTGGATGAAGAGTCCATCCGGACAGGCGATCTGTGCCGTCTGGTCCTCGCACACATATGTGACATTCTCTGCAATGCAAGCAAAATGCGTTAGGTCCCTTGTGTTTCGGCGCTACTATGAACTTGCGTAACATGCATGAGTAATGGCTAAACTGTCAACGCAATCTCTGTCTTGTTGTCCAGCGGTTCCCCTGCCAGCCAACACGTTGGCCGCTCAACCAATCGCCTTACCGGCGGACCACAGGAGCAGCGTGCCTGCCAGCGACAGCGCGGTCGAGCATTTATTTGGCTTTACAGCTAGCCATCGGCCAGTCGCCGGCCGCTCGACGATTAAGCGACGGGGGACAGAGTGACCGACAGTCGTCTGTTTACGAAACGGCCGCCGTTGTAAACAGCGCCGTCTCCGGACGGAACGAAAGCGACCAAGGCACAACCGGACATAGACCAATTCGGTTGTACTGATGACCGATGGAACAGCACGCGGCGCTGTTGAGGCCAAACAGCCGCCGTCGGCTCGGTCAGCATGAGCTCATCCTTTTGTCGCAAGCCTGCTGTGTGTTCCCGCCGACCCCATCATCATCGCGTTGCAATCCAATTGACGCCTTCGCCCGGTCATCATCGATCGGCCAATTGGTCCGAATGGACCTCACCACGGCGGTGGACACGGACGGCGCGGGTCGTTCCCACCGTCGTTCAACACCGAGCAAGCCTACTGTCCGGCCGCTGTCGGTGCGAATCTGTCCAAACGACGCAGACAAACACGAGAACAAATTGGCAGTGCATCGAGTCAATACGGGGCCGATTGAATGCACAAGCGCCTTTCTTTGCGCGCCGCTCTGCAAACACTGACCCTGGCCCTGGTCGCCGATCCCCAACACACCGCGGAGGATCGCCCACGGCGGTTACCGGTGCCCGTCTGACTGAGCGCGCCCGGGGTGCGGATAAGAGACCTAAGAGACCGGTGAAGCGACGCGGTGCTTCTGTGCGCGCTCATAAGCCGGTCTTTGTCGCAACCAATGGGAAGATCGCGCGCATGTTTGCGCACTGCCCCAAAGCGACCGTCTGCACAACGGGCAAATAGACCGCCGGCTGAGTCGGCTCTGTTTTGCATCATTCGCCGCCCACCGGCAGCTCGAGATGCGCTGTTCGCTTCGGTCAAACCGGCCCGCGCGCCTATTCAGCGCCGCTGTCGTGCGAACTGTTGCGAAAGTCTTCGCTTTTCGATGAGCTGTACCTGCTGACTAGCTTAAATACAGCAACACCAGTGGGCGTCTAGTGGCGCCATCCCTCGCAGTCTGCTGATCATCGGTCGTCAGGGGTGCTACATGCACCACGACGATTCGCATTCGTTACGCAGTCACTGAGCCAGTCGCTGTCCGCCCGCGTGTCCACTTCAATCACAATCGGCGCTCGATTATAACGACCCGTGATCATAGGATGGCATGACTGCACTGACTGGACACCGCCCGAGCGAGCCGCTAATTATTTATGCATGTTGCTCCCCGGGGAAGCTGCGGAATCCTTGCGCAACCGTCGACGACGACCGCAGCATCAAGCCGATGAGCGCTGTCGTCGTCGTCCGGCCCGGTAATCAAGTCGCTCCTAATTAGCACCGGCGCTCAGCATCCAGACGCAATAAATCGCCCGCCATCGACCCAAAAAGGAAACCAACCAGCAGGTTCGGCGCCGACGACCAGCCATGCCGCAGCAATCATCCACAGCAGGAACATGTCAAAAAACGACGCTCGACCAACGAGTGGCATCATAAATCCTGCGCCCGTCGGCCCGCGTTGTCACATCCGTTCATCCGTTCTACTCAGTCGGTTCAGTTGTCGATCACCAGTTCGTTCTTTTTCTCTCAGTGTAATCCGTCTCCTGCAATATACCAGCTTTAGTTCATGGAATCCTCATGACCGCGCAGTTCAGAAGTGGTCATCGACGGTGTCAGATTGGCGGTCATCTCGCCGCCTAAGTGCCCAAATCGGGTCGGGGCGCATGGACAATGAGCATCAGTCGCGTAAATCGCCGCACCAGGTCGCGCCCGACTACCTAAAGAGCAGACAGTAGCGGCGCCTATACTAGTAGCAAGAGATGGACACCCACGAAGCGGCTCGCGCTGGGCAGCAGCAACGAGTGGAGGCCTGCTAAGGCGGCGATAACGGCTCCCATCCATCAATGATTGAGGCGGAACGGCCGCCGGACTAAACTGTTTGCATACACGCACGCACGCTATATATTCGAGCAGCCCGGGATACGCGCGCTTCGTGTGCCGACTGGCAATCACTCACCGCCGAGCAACTTTCATTTCTCAGGAGACCTCCGGGGCGGCCAGTAATCCCGACCTTTTGTCCGCTCCGTTGGCCTCGTCTCATTTCGACGATAATCCGCCGTCTACTACGCGCCCGCTTCCGTCAATTTCCTACTCCAATCAACGACAACAACGAATCGTCGCAACTGATCAAGTCAAACAAATGCGAAAATGAGCAATGAAAGGGACACCGAGGACAAGCACGACAACCCTTGACACCTCGACCGGCCAACGGCGCCGCACGTCGCAGAGTAACGACGAGCGGACTCGCGCGACAACGAAAGGCGGGGCGACGCGCGAGCAGACCGCTCGGCGACCAATCGGCAGGCGTGGGGGCGCTCCGAGACGGAAAGCGCTCGCGTCGGTGGCAGGACGGGGACGGCCGATTGACCACTGCCGATCAGACGGGCGGAACAGTTTGCTGCGGCTATAAGTCAGCTGCTTAGCCGACCGCCGCAAAACGGACGCATTGGGCCGGTGCGAAAAAGAGCCGTTCATATCAATGGCGCTTTTTTT
>JAQGAX010001731.1:0-10383 GCA_034698105.1 Plectus exinocaudatus | reverse complement strand
ATACAGTATACCAAATCGCGTATCGGCGTGTATTCATGGGGCCTCGCAGCGATGATTCGCGCTCATTACCCGATTATTTATTTTTCCAAGCAATTGATTGCCATGTAGCAGCGGGCTATATGCAATTATTTCGATTGACTTGTGTGTTCTGTACCGGGGCTCCCAGAAATTTATGTTAAACGCGGATTTGTATACTGTAATTTAGGAGACTAAGACCCCATATCGACAGTACTGTGAGTCAGTGTGTTCTATATATGCGTATGAAAGCGCGCTATTTCTGCTATGTACTTATATGTACTCGCGCGCCAATACGAATGTGCGCTCCAGTCGTCGGGTGTTTTTAGCGAACTGCACACAAGCTAGGCGCACACTCAGAAGCCAACCAAAGCTAGTCTGATCAGCCAATCAGGGCGCTGCAATGTTTTCGATGACGTCATTGTATCTATTTTCTAGTCGATTTGCTGATTGAGTGGTACTATTTTGCGTTGCTCTACGGTAATTTTCCGCGTAGGAATCACGCTGAATTGCGGAGCCCTTTGAGTAACGCCCACAAGGAGCAAAGTGAGGGTTCGCATTACTTTTTGGAGCCTAATGAACTTTCTGATTCGTGGGCCATTTACTAGTGACCCACACCATGCCATAGGTGTCTTGGGGGAGGAAAGGGGTTACCATCAAATTGCACCGGTATGGGCGAAATTTACAGCTCGTCCCTCGAAAATAACCGAAAAATCGAAAAGGGAGACTAGAAATTTTGAGTCTTTGAGCGAAAGTTTACGACGTCTCTCGGAACCTAGTGCACCATTGCCATATAGCCAAAAATCTTCCGAGGGATGCTGCATGCCATCGTGATTCCAGACTCTTATTCGGATCTGATTCTCTGAGTTGGATACGTACAATTTGCTTGTTTCTATTGTGAATAACGCTGAGCTGTCAAGAATTTCGCTCTCCTAAATTTATTTTCCTGATATTCTTGTCTGTCACTATTGTGTCCTTTCTTTTCGTATTATTTCTTGAACAAATCTATATTCTTGTACAACAATTCCCTCTAAGATTTCATTGGCGATACGGTATTTTTCTTACCTTAGCGCGTTCGTATTCTGAAGAAATCGTTAATTTCATTGTTTGGAACGTGTCAGTATTCAGCACAGTCATGAACATACGCAGAGAACATACGCTGCTTTTGAGGAAGCATGAAGAATCTGGAACCGTATATCAAGTTTTTATTGCTTGTCATAGTATGGCAAAGCCATGTACAGACAGACATAGCAAGTTGGGGACAGCAAGAAAACACTTAGGTCCTTTGAACTACCAGAAAGTAGCATCAAGATCTGGCAACATTCAACACGAAAACATACGTGTAACAGGCGTGGAAAGTAGGCGCGCGGTTCAGGAAAAAATTGCAAAATCAGGGTAAAAAATTTCAATAATCAAGGAAAAAATCTGAAAGAAAGCTGTGTGCTGTCAACAGGCGCGTAGCTGAGGTGGGGCACGGGGGCAATGCCCCCCGGTTTTTGGATTTGCCCCCCAGTTTTTGGTGGCCCGAAAAGTGAATAAGTGTCCAGTTGCACCCTGCAGACATGTGCACGGTCCAAAATTAGCGACCTTTTTAAAAAAAGGTCGCCAAGATGGCCGACTTTTTCAAAATTTTCTGAAAAAATTTTGGCGCGAAAATTTTTTTTTACTCTAGGCGGTCGGCTGGGAGTATCTCTGCCCACCCCCAAATTTCGATTTTGCCCCCCGGTTTCCGATTTCTGGCTACGTGCCTGGCTGTCAAGATGTTTGTGACTGAACATATTGTCACTCTTATCGCAGTGGCGAAGAGCACGATCGATCGTAGGAAAAGTGCAACACTATTCCTTCAAGTGTCTGAATCACGTTAAGTCGAACCCGGATAGAAGAGCCATTTTGTGAATTTCCGTTCTCTATACTATGCTACAACATACAAAATAGAGGTAGACTCCGGATATAAGAACAATTTTCATGCCGAAGACGTACTTTAGGTCGAATTTTTGAACTATTCCCATGTGTAAAAATTCAAAATTCATTAAAATCAATGTCTATTTATCATTTTATTGCATTTAAGTATGTTTTCGAATGCTTGAACTGTGACTATTCGTTTAAGATGTCGAGAACAACTTTGCAATGTCTGTTGTTCAATAGAATCAGCAATTGGTCACACACAACACATAAATCCCCATATAAGAGCAAACCGGATAGAAGAGCTATTTTTTGATTTTCCGACCTTGCTCTTTTATCCGGGTTCGACTGTACTCCTAAAATTGCAGATATTTTCCTATTAAGTAATAATCATTTTACATATTCTGCAGTGACAGGCAACATTGCAAACATATGCGTTACTGAGGGCGCATGAATGATAACACCTGCACAGGCAAAACATCACTTGTTACTCGTTTAAGTTTAGTGCACGTAGTATACACAAAGTGCGATAATTTTTTGCCAACCTGTTTCCGAATCGGAGCAAATTTCACCGACAGTATTACTTATAGCGTAAGATGCTCATAACTAACATATCGTATAAACTACAAGCAATTCCAATTTAGCCATATTAGGTAACTCATTCACACATTCTACAATAGTTTTATCACCGAAACAGGCTCTCAACCAGCCGCAACGTTGCAATTGTAAGTGAGCATCGGAAACGCCATTGACACTAATGAAAATGATATAGAAATTTAAAGGTCTACAATTAGGAAAATCCATAGTAAAAATTCATCTTCTCTGCATTTCTAGTGCACTGTTTGAAAGTTTGACTAGTATGTTCTAAAATACTGTCGCTGACTACAGATGTTGAGTTCGCTTCGGATGAAATAACAACGAGAAAATGTGTCTCTGGATCGCATTTCTTAGCGAGCTGAAGTATAGAATCATAGGTTGGATATGAAGAACAATGGAATTTCTTTCGACTCTGCCTTTTAGCACACTCTCTTACTCTCACGTTGTGCCGACGTCCATCTTCGTTCTTTGCATTTTCGGCTTTGCTCCGGAAGATGTGAACATCTCGCCCGTGACCTCGTACGTGTGTTGCGAAAATACTTGAATTCGAAGATCTCCACATGCCCTGATTGGAGACTATCACAGCCCACTTCCAATCTGGAGATTTGACCAACAATACTTCGCGAATGACGTTCTCGGCTTGTTTATTGTCGTGAAATTTCTGAAGGCAGTCTAGTATATCTTGACGTATTTGGTGCGACCAAAACATATCATGCAGATGATGTTCGCTTTGCGAGATGTGTTCCTGCAAAAATATTAAAATTGCCGAAAAGCGTCAGAACAGAATTGTCCCATCGTTGAGTTCGCAACAATAAAATCCTACCCAGCAACCGCCTGGGCTACGCACTTCAAATATCTCTTTGAACTTGATGGAACCCGAGCATACAACCCGTGAAAATCTTGAACCTTGCGTAAAATCTGGCTAATTGGCGAAATTTAGAATTTTTTCGCCAAAATGTGAATGTCTGGGAAGATAAACCTGAACTTCCCTAGCTTAGGACGGCTGTTATATATATGATATAACAGCTGCTGCCGGACCTTGAAGAACCCAATCGCTGCAGCGGTAAGCATCTCCAATGGACGGAATTTCGAATTTTTTTCGCCAAATTGAGAATGTCGAAATGTGAATACTGGTAAATGTTTCTCAGTGTACATCCACAATCTGTGTGCATTTTATATTTTTCACAAAAATATTTCTCTTCTCGTCTTGAAAAAATGGGTAATGGGGGATAGCTTACAAGAAATTTCTCTAAGTATTTACAGTACATATCTAAGTATCTATCTTACGGTATCTCTAAGTGGAATATGCGGTACAATAGTACCTCAATTTCTTCAACAATTTTAGATATTTGGCGCACAGTCCCTTGCGCCCGCGATCTGTTCCTTGTGTTCAGAGCTATGCACTGCAGTTTCAAAAAGACGCATATTTTCATATCGAGTCGAACTCTGGCGGTCCATTCTTTGTACTGGGGATTGCTGTACTGAAACGCAATCATGAGCAGTTCGGTGAGTTTCGGCTCTTGATGCAGACGCCTGTGGATTCGACGAAGGATGGCTTGTGGATCATGCTGCCGACAGGCATTTTGCAAATTCGTTCTAGAAACTTCTTCTAGATGATCAAAATATATAGACATGTAGTCGGAAAGAGCGCCGATATCATCCGTCGCCTGAAGAAGCATCAAAAATTGAACTTAATATCAAATAGTACTCCAATAATATTGGGCGGCGCTACGTTGTCTTACCTCTTTGTGCCTCGACAGAAATTTTTTCTTTGTTTTAAAATTCGGTCCACGATCCGTATTATTCATTATAGTAACATTACCCCATACCCTATGATTATGCTTAGTACGCTACTCGAATTGAATGTGAGCGCAACTGTACCTCCCGGTAGTCGATTGCCGCAATAGTTCCATGTATATCTTTGCTAATTCGTCCGATCTCCTGTCTCGTCAAGCCCATTTCGGTATTGATTTGATGTTTAATCTGATATAGCGTTTCTACCAGTGACTCTATTTTCTCAGTGATCCGCTGCTCAACACGGTGTAACTCAAGTCCGATCTGTTCCAGGCTGCTTTTCATCTGTGAGTAAATTACGCGTAGGCAATTCTGTGTGGGATCGCCATCTGTAGCCTTTTCGATCAGTTCAAGCGCATTGGCAACATTCTCCAACTCAATTCCTCCGAGTTTAAGCAAGCTGTGAAATGGAATAAAATAACGAAGAGGCAATTTTATAGAGCGTGCGAAGTCTCTGAAAAGGAGACATGTGGGTGGGAGAGGTTGTAAGAGGTTATCCCTTAACTCGGAAAAAAACAAGAACCCTCCAATCCGAGAAATAACCGTGAACCCTCTCAAAATCTTTCGAAAATTTGATAAAGCAGGTCAAATTGAAAGGAAATTAAAGCTTTAGTTGAAATTTAGCACAGTTGAATTCTCGCTAAATTTTGCCTGATATTTCAAATTTTTAACCTAATTGTGCAAAATTAGACCGTGTCTATGCAATTTTTTTCTTGAACCCCCACCCTTACTTTCGACATCTGTTACAAGTCTGATGAAGAGTAGCAGGAATGCGGAAAGATGGTACGATTCAATAGCTAAGGTAAAATTTTTCAAATAATTTCAAGCGAAATGAATTCGAACAATTTCAAATAATATTGAAAATTTAATTGCCTTATGAGTTATAAAAGTGGAATCCGCTTACCCTATTCCGATATCCCGACCAATGTTGCTGTCAAACTCACAGCCATCCTGCTGAGTTAAGTTGATGCTCAATAGTAGCAAGAGCAAATTCAGGAAGAGAACCGCCATCGTTGTCGATGAAGCCTCCTTGAAAAATATTATTTCATATGTATAATGGCGCCAAGTAAAATGTTTATCAAGCTGCAGCATAAACAGGCACTGACAGAAACTTCACTCAACCATATTATTCAACTCCTTGGAACGGAAACAATATTTTGCTAGCCTGGACAATAGTTTTCATAGGCAAATATTTTACATCCGTTATAGTAGTCACTCACAAAAAGCTCCCACAAAATCTGTGGACCTGACGAATATTTTAAATGTGTAGCTATTTTCGACTACATTCAGAAATTTGCGCTGGAGTGCAAAAATTTTAAATATTTTCAACCGTGAAATCTAAAATTTTCTTTTTTCAAGCCGATTTCAAACACTTGGCCTTCCGTGGCAGTAGTGGGTATCACGAACCGATCAGATGGCATAAATGTCAGTGGGGGGAGGTTGCGGGAGGTTTTCCATTCGCAACTCAAAAAAGAATGTTTGAACCTCCTCCAATCCGAGAAAAATTCTGAATCGGAATAAAAATCAGCCGAAAATTTAAAAAATATGGAAAATCGGGCAAAAACTACAAAATTTTTAATTCGTGTCGATTTTTTGCCTGATTATGTAGCTCTTTGACCATACTTATGAAATTTTTTTATGAATTCTCCCCAATTATCGCCACTTATTACATGTACGGTTGATTGGTGTGCTCAATATAAAAATACCGATTCTGACGAAATTAAACCTGAAAATGTATCCTTCACAACTGCATCGAAATGTTTGACACCTAATAACACAGCATTGACCTATTCTGGGTGAGGGGTACATTATGGCGCATTGTCGATCTCATGAGTATGACTTCATTATCCTAGTTTGGCAAGTGCATTATCCTAGTTTGGCAAGTGTTGATAAATGGTCAGAAGAAGAGAGCTCGGACTAAATAACGCTGCACTAAAAACAGGAAAAATGCAAATCTGCGCAGCGCATAGCCCTCTGACTCGCAACTTGAAGTCTCGTAGACTTGTTATCGACCTAATTTTATGTCAATGATGTTTGTCATCGACAGCATAGCACGCACATTTACGGCAGTCTCTGATGATAACAATTGTTTGAACTGGTAGGAATCGGGTGTTCCCGAAAATACACCCCTAAAATATGTCCTAAAATGCCTATTATTGAAAGCATTCTGGATTATATGCCCAGGGGCGTACTTCCGAGGTATAAATCGTTCTTGAATCATAGAAAGTTAGTCCATTTCATTACATAGCTTTAGCACTGGCAGTAAAAGGGGCACAGAGACGCGCCCCGCTTACACAAAAGACGCACCACGTCGAGGAAGGCGTGAAAGCCAAACTTAGGGGGCGGGGGCGCCCTGGTGGTACGACACAGTTCAGGTGACATGCGTGGAAGTTTCTTATCGCCCTCATGCTATATGAGATTGCCGTTTGCTACAGACTGGGCACATTTACGACAGTCACTGGTGATAACAACTGTTTCAACTCCTACTTGAATCTCTTACTTTTCAGTGACGGTCTCAATTCATGGAAATGGCGTTTTTCACAGGAAGCTTAGCAGTCACATTTATGACAGTCATTGCTGATAACAATTGTTAAGCAACATGCGGCACCAAGAGCACGAGTGGTGCTGATGACATAAGCACGCATAAGACGGGAAGCGCAATCGCTGCGCTCAGCACACTCTGCATTTGACTGCGAGCTACGACAGTCATTCGTAACCCATTCATTGCTAAATACAAGGCGACTTCGGCCCTCTTGATAAGTGGAGCGAAGTAAGCACTGCAAGTTTGGTTTCATAACAAAATTTACCCTGCGTACTGAATTGTACCACGGCGTAGGAGACGGTACCTTTCCTGACGATACCGCTGCTAAAAATCTTCGTGTGCATTGCGAAAAATAAGAAGAACGGAAGGGCTGAAGATGCATCTGGCTGGACGTCACCGCAACGTTATCTACCAGTCACAACGTTATCCACCTTGAGGAAAAGAAAAATGTGGGGAACTCTGGCACGCATCCAACCCTGAGGTCTATACTCAAATTTTGTTAGGAGTAAAGAGAATTAATACGGAGATTTGTAGCTCCCATAGGAAACTACCATGCAGTGTTGGGCGTTACCATGGCAACCGAAACTAGGTAAAACTAGGTAATACTAGGTAAACTTGGTAAAAAACTAGGCAAGTAACTATTTTTGAGTTGTACCTAGTTGTACTTTGTGGTACCTAGTTGTACTTAGTGGTACCTAGTTCCGATTTTTTTCAAGTTCCCAACACTGCTACCATGATTTGCCACTATCGTTGAAGGAAGAAGCGTTTTTACCAAGATTCGTGATTGATTCTGCGCATAATGCATTGAATGCTGCTGAGTATGGGACGAAAGCTCGTTTTTCAGGTCAAATAATGGAAAATTATTGGCTGTATGTGATCCAATGCTGCTTTGCGTACGAAATATGAATGGGAGGGATGTTTATTTGAGATGAAGGATATGTTATTACGAGATTGAAGCATCAGTTACAAACATTCATGTGGACTATTTATTGTCATTTTATCTTATGCACGATAGTTGACTAGGTTTGCATAAACATTGACATGCTTCTTTTAATGGCACTGAGTTCAGTATGCGCGTTTTTAGCGCAAAACGGGGACTGGATCGAAAGGGGCTCTGGGTTGATTGCGCGAGAGCGTTCCCTATAGGAGAAATGTTCTACGTGCTTTGTACTACTTATTTGCGAATTTGAAGAAATAGATTAGTGAAAGAGTAATTGAAACAGTAATCAGTATTTCGGAATTTGTCCGACCAACATCGTTTCAGCATCAGGACGAGTGCATCTTTGTACTGTCAGACAAGTACAGTTTGATCGTAACCCGTTCTGCTCTCCAAACACCAATAGTACGGTGCGGTTCTCTGATAATTGGCGAAAAGTTTAAAAATTCATTGGGGCTCTAAAAAGCAATACAGCGACCCTTGCGGACCTTCAAGTCGGTTTCCTGTGGAATCTGTTGTATGCACGACGCGCACAGACTATCGCATATAAATGCGTAATAATGTGTGCGCAATCTATGTTAGATGCGTACCGGGTTTTCTCGAAAATAGGGCCCGGGGCGTATTTTCGAGAAATGCGATTTTTGGGCCTCCTCCTAAACTTGGAAAATACGCACCGGGGCGTATTTTCGAGAAAGCGTATAAACTTCATTTAACTATGTATGACAGTGTAAAACTATTATTTCTCATCAAAGTGCACAATAACAGGAGATATTTTCACATTTTCATTGAAATTGTACTGCTTGTACTGGGAAATGACCGAATTTCGAGAAAGTTCGAGTGGTTCTGCATTAAAAAAGACGATAATATAAATCCATTTTTGCGCTTGCAAAATTAATTTTTAGCTCGGAAAGTACGCCCCGGGCTTATTTCCGAGAAGGCCTTCAAAAATACGCCTGGAGGCCTATTTTCGAGAAAACCCGGTAATATGTATTATATATGGAATGAATTCAACTGCCACGGTTGCTGACGCTCCAAATACGCCTCTGTTTGATCTGCGAGGCACAAATGGCAAAAGCGCTAGATAACAAGACACAGTACACGATGGCCACATTTTCCTTAAAATTTTTCAGTTTGCTTTCAATGATCGATCCGCCCACATTATTTAATAAAAATTGCTTCCCTTCGCATACTAGGGCTTCATTTTTTAATCGAGTTTCATTCAATGCAGATTGAATTCAGAACAACTCTGATAAAAGCTGTGTATTGTCACGATGTTTGGGACAGAACCTATTGCTACTCTTACCACAGTACCGAAGAGCGCGATCGATCGTGGGGATAAAATCAGTGATGAGCACGGGCCGGCACTGCCCGATAGGTGAGCCACCGGGCCTGAATAATTTTTGCGGACCGGGCCGGGCCGAAAATTTGGTCGCGGGCTTGTCGTGGTTCACCTGTCGGGCCGGGCCTGCCCGCGGGCCCAGTCACTGTTTAGCTGAGTACTAGTTTCCTTTTAATTTGCGAAAAATAGCGCTACATTTGACCATTTCTTACCAGTGCAACTGATACTAAATAGCAAAAAGTAATAAAATTTCTCCCATTGAATAATAAAATCAACGCTTATATATGACGGGCCCGAGCCTACTAGATTCGACCGTGTTGGAGAACCTCCGGGCCGGGAAAGTTATTTGTCGAAATTTTTGGAAATGGCGAAAATATAAATTCGGGACGGGCCGGGTGCTCCTTCAATGTTGGGTCGGTCCGTGCTCTTCATTGCCCAAACCCCATGACACAGGCCTCTATATAGCACAGAGCATTAGGATACCTTGAGTCGAAAATTGTTTCGATCAATGAATATTTTCGCTGTTCTCGCCACGTAGTGGTAAAAAAATTGGGGTGTACACTGCATAGAATGTGATTTTTTGGCCGTCTGGGGTACTACCGGCCGTCGGGCCTAGTAGGTCCGAGCCCGGGCCTGAAAACATTTTGCGGGCTGGGCCAATTTTTCAAAAATTTTCTGGCCGGGCCCGCGCGGTCCGGGAAAAGACAAAATTTGCGGGCCGTCACGTGCTCATCACTGGATAAAATGTAGCGCTCTACCTTCAAGTATCTGAATGGACCGCTCTTAAAAATATTTCGCATTTACGATATACCCAAAAATCATTTTACATATTCTGCAGTGTCAGGCAACATTACAAACAGTATGTGATACTGAGGGCGCATGGATGATAATACCTGCACAGGCAAATCAGCTCACGTTATTCGTGTAAGTTTGGCATATGAAGCATACTGAAAATGTGAAATTTTCCCATTTCAATTAATTTTTCAAAATTTCAACTTTGCTATATTAGGTAACTCATATTCACACCTTCTACGAGGGGCACTCCAAAAGTTTTTAGAAGCTCAGAAACTAAAGCGAATTGGCAAATCATTTATTTACAGTTTTGCTAAAGGCTCTCTGTGAGCAGCAATACACTAGCGCAATCGATCGAACTAATCAAGGAAGTAGGCGCAAAAGTCTACTTTCGGAATCGCCATTAAAACACTGTTTAGAATAGAAATGTAGGCAATTTCGTTTTCGAAGCGCTTTCCCCGTATC
>JAQGAX010001730.1:0-10383 GCA_034698105.1 Plectus exinocaudatus | reverse complement strand
AAAGACCGGGGGACCAACTCGGGGAACCAGGGGGTTAGCCCTATTGAAAGTCTAAATATCAAAGGAGATGGCGGAAAACAGAGGGGGGCGCAGCGCCCCCCTCCCAGCACCCCCTAGCTTCGCTCTGCAGACACTAATGACACCTGTAACCAGGGACGCTTAAAAGGTTTGGCCCCCTCGTCAGGTGGCGAATTTTTCATGCACATCTTTTTATGGCAATGATAGAAGCGTTGCTGATTGAAATATGCGTTGTACTGCGGATGAAAATATACATACTTCGGCAACATTTGCAGCAGAAGACGATCAGCTCGCTGCTGTGCCTCTTCAAGAGATACCGTTCGCTCTTTGACTAACTTCTCCAGATTATTTGCGTACTAAAAATTGACATAAACAGACAACTGAATACTGTATTTAAGAAATAGTAGTACACGAAAGAATAGAATAGAAGCATAAGTATTTACGTATTTTGCAGAAGCAATCAGTTTAATTGTGACATCAGACATATCTGAGTCTGACGGTCGGAGTCAGGTCAGATATTATTTTGAGGTCAGAACTAACACTGAAAACGAATGATGAAATTCAAATTGGCATAAGAGTTAAATACAAAACAAATGACCGAGTTAAAGCGTCCCCTCTTTAGGTGAGATTGAGATTGGAGAAAAGGGATGTTTTTCTCTTCTTTACGATGAAATTTCATCTTCAGTGATTCTCCTTACGATTAAGTTTCTTCCTATAGATAACTTGAAATGAGATTAATCGCAAAGATACAATAGCTCATAGTGGATAGAGATCGAATAATAGTACCATTATTTCATAAATACGGCATTTATTGAATTCATTGGCCATAATGAATAATTCTTATTCAGATCCTTTGTACACTGAGATATTAAAAACTATAATTCGCAGCAAGGAAAATATTCCGATCATTATAACGGCTTATTTGAACATCAAAGAATTTTACCTGTTCCATCATTTTCATCATTTGATCGACGAGCCCTCCTTTGCTGAAAACGAAAGTATGGAAATCTTCTTGCTAATAGATTTTTAAAGTGAAAAGCGAACAGTGTCATCGTTTCCGTGATAATTTTCTTTGCTTGTTTAATTGAAGGGCGAGCATCAGGGGCTTCCGACCAACAGCGTTGCATTAGCGAGATTACATTTGTATCATAACTTCCACATTCCTCTTCGACTACCAGAGGGCGACGCGGCGCATGTCGAACGCAGAAGACGTTTGTTGTATCGTATTGACGAATTTCTTCAATTATCTCTGAAATTTAGCGATAATTAGAGAAATTAACGAATATATCATATCATAAAATACGCCGTCGATAGGTGCGCAGCAGACCTGGGTGCAGAAATTGCAGAAAAAACTATGTACTGAACAAATTTTGCCTTACGGTAAATGATTTCTATCTTTATAATATTCGATTTTTGGCCTATTTTGTTGTCAATACAGGAGTGCATGCTAATTTTCCTTGATTTCCCGCTTACCGTTGATATTGCAGTCTCCCTCTGAGTACGGTAGTTTTCGCAACAAAGTTTCATAAAGCACAATTCCAAACGAATATATATCAGCTATCTGCTTTGCTGCTTTTAAATTTGCTAATTCCTTCTTCGAAAGAATTATCTTTTCGTGACGGTCGGTTGATCGCAGATTCTCTGGTGCAACGTAGAGTAAGTTGCCTGAAATTTTTCTATAAACTATAAATTCGGATATGTGTGTATGTGTTATGCGTATACCACGATACGTGATATGTGCGCGTAATGATGGTAAGAGTAAACAAACAAACAAAAAAACTTTTCTATTTCTATACTAACAGGCTAACAGACGACAACGCTTTGAGCTTCAATTTAATGCAATGATAAGCGGCAAAAGATGTGGCTTCACTATGTAAGATTAGCTTTGATTGCAATGAAAAGAATGACAGGCAATCGATAAAGAAATCGTAAATTAACTGACTAGAATTTATCTCGCGGAAATAAAAGCCACTTCTCACAGATGCACGATTATCTGTACCAGTAGCTATTGACTTCCCGTCAAAGTTATAAACAATTATTGTGCTTTTCCCCACATCACAAGTAAAGGAAGCGGAATTAACATACCTAGTGGTTGACTGACTGACTCCGCAGGGTCAGTTTTCAGTCGTATAGCTCCTTCACTGGTCCACTCCTGGATAGTCTCCTCCAGCGCAAATCCACCCAGTTTCACTATCCAGTTACTGTCAAGAAGACATTTTGAAGTTGACAGAGAGCCGTGATATCCAACAGCTGATGTATGCAAATAATCGAGACCCTAAAGTAGAAAGTAAAATTCTAAAAAATATTTACCAGAAAAGCAGTTTCTTGATCGATTGTAGCGTGCAAGAGGTCTGGCCTAATTTTGAAAACATTTTCGGGCGAGGTCTGGGTCGGCCTTCGTTAATCACTACTTTGATACCATACTTGTGGGGAATGAAACCGAGTAGGGCCATGCAATAAAATAGCAAACAGGCTCTATTAAATATTCCTGCGGGTAGCTGCTGCACTCTTAGTGAAGGATAAAGAAATAGAAACGGTCAATCATACTGATGTGATATCCCGAAGGAAAGAAGATTTGAAGTTGTTGTCCATATTCAACGTATCGTCGTGAATGAAATCGTGCAGTGTGCCTCTTGGACAGTGTTTCCATAATATCATCAATTCATTTTTTGGATTATTACAGCAGATGCCCAAGAACGGGTTCAAATTGTCGTGCGCAAGCTGTTTTATCTGAAATACGCATATTATCGCTCACTTTGTGAACTGCATTTTTCTCACCGCTAGAAGTAGTCTTAGCTGCTCTTCGCCGAAATTGAGCGCCTTTGCCTGTGTGAAACGTTGAACTTTGGCGAAATTATTGCCAATTATGGCGCAATTTCTATCGGCGACGAACTGCGACGCGCTGCTCATGTCGCTGTTTCCACTGCAGAAACTGCGCAGACTTGACAGTGTCTGTATGTATGCTTTGCTCATTAAGATATATCTTTTACATTATCCATTCACATTTTCTGATACTGGTAGTACAGGGAGAAGATGTACCCGTCTAATTAAATGCACTTCATAACGTGGCCTCGAAATTGTGGATCATTGCCGGTTAGATGGCGATTTAGAGGAATGGCGCCCGCATTAGCCGCCACTCATTGCAAAATTCAGTGTTGATATGAGAACTTAATCAATAATTTGCATACCTTGTTCAACTTTGTACTGTCAATGAGGCGAATTTTTTCGATTGGTATTCTCCACGGCATCGAATTTAACAGTCGATGCGCTCTGTAAGTGCGATTTTTTTACTGTGCAGATTTGTTGCTAAGTCAATATTACTGTCGTTTGTGGATGAACCAAATGGCGAAGACTGCAACTAATGCCACCACACTTGAAGCGCAGGCGAAAATGACTATTCTATAGTCACATTTCGCTCCATCAAAACCGCACTTTGGTTCCCTCGATGAAGCCAACGCTTTAGCCCATATGTCTTCGGTGATGTTGATCAATGCCTAAATAAAATGAGATCAACGTACAGAGTATACGTATTTTAGCACATAAAATTTTAAACGCTACGGAGATAAAATTTTAAAATATGAGATACTAAATGGTTAGAAAGCCTAAATATTTTGTAAGTCTTGAATTTCAGAGACATTTCTTACCAAGCTATAGCATCCC
This sequence comes from Plectus exinocaudatus, assembly GCA_034698105.1. Taxonomy (NCBI): domain Eukaryota; kingdom Metazoa; phylum Nematoda; class Chromadorea; order Plectida; family Plectidae; genus Plectus; species Plectus exinocaudatus. Next base: position 6,705 of record JAQGAX010001730.1, on the reverse strand, counting down.
GTATCGTTGATCAGGCCATCACAATTTGCGACTCTAGTTGGTTGGATAGACAGAATCATTTGCTGCCGGAGGTCATCGGGTAGCACATAATACGCCCCGTAATGTGGAATTCTTTCAGCGAGGTCGTCCGTCACCACCGGACCTGATACACCTGAAAACGCACCGTTGTTCGTCCACAAATACATAATCCTTTACCGAATGAGTCGTCTTCACTGTATTAAAATTTCTTACTGTTGCCAGGGATTGTATTGGGAATAATTTATACATATTTTTAAAAAGGTCATTCCGATGAACAAATTTCTGATGCGAAAGGAATTGTGAAAACTAGGTTTGTTGATAACCTTCGAACTGGACGTTTCTCATTTGGTTCCATACTTCCAAGCCGTCCAGGTAAATTTTGTTGTCCTTCGTCTTGTTCCAAGCTGCCCTCAGCGCCTTCCCATAAAGAATAAGCGAATCGTAAAGTGCCAGATAGCGATGAATTCTCGTCTAAAATTAAAAACTTCGCAACATTTGTTCTGTTTCCAGCACAGAATAGAGGCAGACCATGCAACGTTCCACGCGATAAACAAAAAAAACCAAAAGTGACAGTCGAGCTCATACAGTTGTAAAAAGTTAGAGTGGGTTCAAGAAAAAATTTGCATAATAAGGGCCATAATTACTATAATCAGGCAAAAAATATTGGCGGTAATTGAAATATTTGAATATTATTTGAAAAAACTGAAAATCTGATTATGCAAATTTTTCAAAATTTCTACCGATATCCTAGGGGTTCAAGTATTTTTCTCCGATTGGGGAGGGTTCAGGTCACCCCCACTTACATGTTTGGTCGGACTGGACGCTGAGGACGCGGCAAACTGAAGACCGCGGCAAGTTTGAACTTTGAACGGTGACTGTATGTATTTTTCTTACGTGCAATGGTAACTATACATGAAGGCAGACCTGGGCGGTGGGGGGTTGCGCAACCCCCAAACTCCAAAACTGCAACCCCCCAGCCGCCAGACCGTGCCCACCTCTGCATGAAGGCGAAAGTTGGAGGAGGCCCAGGAAAAATTCGCATAATCAGGGTCAAAATTTTCACTAATTAGACCATATGTTTAGCGAGAATTCAAAAACTCGAAATTTTATGCCTTATTGAACCAATTTCTAATATTTTCGAATACCGCTTGTCCCTTCGAGCTTGCCCCTTGTCAACAGCCCAGCCTCCGTGCCATGAAATGCCGGCTATAAATACAAGGGTGAAACTTAGTCCGCTCTGATTTTTCAGCCACCCGCCTTTCATACGCCTTGAAAAATAATTAAAATCAAAATAAATGTTTGAATTGCTGATATAAAATCAACTCAAAATTATTTTGGTGTGCTGTGTTCCTAAAGCAATCAAATCGACTTACAACATCAAGGCGATCAGCAGGCAGTCCCGCTTCCGTTGTAAAACGCTGCACAAACTCTTCATTTCTTGTATTCACTGTTCCATCATTATCCAACTGAAAAATTCATGTCAATTATATTACTACCTTCATGCATCGTTTTTTTCACTACGAAATAGCAAAATTAACATCTTACGAGGATGGTTCCATCATAGTCCATTTTTATGTCTGGAATCACGGTACGATTACTGTCCATCCAAGGTCTTTGAACGTCAACATCGTGGAATACCCATGGTAAGAAGTATAAATAGTCTTTCGTGTACATTTTTGATTGGCGAACGGCTCTCATGAATGGTGCAGCATCTCGAATTGACGTCCCAAACAGTACTATCACAACTGCAAGGAAAAATAGACGACTAGAAACAGCAGCTAATGAATGTACAGGGTTGCTAACTTAACTGTTTATATCGGTTTCTGTTAAAATGAAATGAATCGGCTATGAAAATATTGATCAAGGATAGCCTGATCAAGAATCAATATAGAAGAAAATAATAGATGTATGCTCGACATTCATGGCCAGACATTCATGACCTTCTTCTAATCATATTGTTTATCAATGACTCAAAATGTCAGCTATCCTTCAAGTTTTCCGTCACTCATGACGTCTGAGTTCCGCCAAGGTTGCCGGAAGGAGTCGAAAGAGAGCAATGAATGGATATAAGTGACATTAAGTCGATAACCTTCTTACTTCTTGCAGTTTTTTGTATTTGAGAAAGTTTGCCACTGGCGATGATCTCTTCAGATGTTAGGTTCACTGGAAACAAAACTTTCGACGCAATCTTTATGTCACTCTTTGCTAATAATTCTGTAAGGTGATCGATTCTTTTAACAGCCTCTTCGTCTGTAGTGTACGCGATAGCAATCTGAAAATTACCGAACGTTTGGAAACTAACGGCAAACTAAATGAAATTGGAAAAAAGTGGAGCCTAATGGCTAGCCATCCATACTGCCGCAGTTCAAATTTAAAAACATCGATATTTTTATTTTTCCGGCATTTTCCAATTTCGCTTTTTCCCTGTTGGCATTTTCGATTCCGGTTATTAAAGCCCGGAACACAATACACGCCTGTCGCCTGTCACGTGCATGCGCGCTGATTGGTAGTTGCCTAGGCTACGCCCAATCCGCGCGCGGAGAGGCGACAGGCGACAGGCGACAGGCGTGTATTGTGTTCCGGGCTTAAGGTAAAAAAATAAGTTTGGTATATCGAATAGATTTCGTCGTACGGATATTTTGTCGGGTTTCCAGTATTTTTAGCTTTTTTAGCTCGTTTATGAACAGAATGTATTTCTTTCAATTCTACCCCATGTCTAATGATAAATCGGAAACATATTGCTTGCCGGTAAAGAACTTGGCTGCGCATTTCCGTCATCACCCGGAGTACTGACCGGTGTCAATGCGAAGTGTTTAAGAATAGCGTGCAATGCGTCGACTAGTCCATTGGTGGTTGCCGTCGACATTCGAGCCAGAGTACGGTAGACGATTTTGTTCGCAAATAAGCCCGTGCCCGAGGTGTAGCTTATCACCGGCACGTTCCACAAGCTGGCTAATCTCGACACTGAGTCCATTTCTGCAATTAGACGTTAGTTTTCCGATGAGAATTGGCTGCAATTTGCCGGTTATTGTCTAGGGATTAGTTTTGCAGTAACACTAAGCTACCTTAGATAGAGGTTAACGATTCCGATTCCGGAATCGTTCAACCCGGGTAATTGGACCCCACCCGATTCCGATTCCGGAATCGTTATTTTGGGAATCGGAATCGGAATCGACGGAATCGTTATTTCGGGTATCGTTACACCTCTAACCTTAGACTTAATAATTAGTGCCAGTAAGTCCTTTACTATTAAATCAGTTCGGTTTTCTTCCGCGGTTGCATGTGACCCCCACTTTTGGTGCGACCCCCAGAACATTTTACATTTTAGTGCGGTGGAGGGGTCGCCGACCCCCAAATTTGTAATGCGACCCTCAGGCTTTGGGACGAGCCTAGGTCTGGATGGACTTAAAGTTAAATATATAGTTGGGGGCTTCAAAAATTTGACTTAGTATTAGCTGCATTTGTAGTTATAGCACTACGTATCTAAGCAAAAAGTTTAACTTCGTACGACTACTACAATAACTGAGCCCATTTCTCAACGGGCATTTCTAACTTAGTTCTAAGCTAATTTTTTGAAACATTGCAATATTGCTTGTTGTCGGTGCCAATGGTTGGTATTTTCTGCTTAGCTTGCTAAATCTCAAAGAAAGAACGTTGATGCGAATTGCATGTGTTAATCTTATGCAACTGGGGTTTTAACAAACGAAAGAAAAGTATAGCATACTGCTAAAAGCAACAGTATGCTTAATAATATAAAATAAACATAAATAATATAAAATAATATAATATAAAATGCAACAATATTAAATGTTTACCGTCGGTGCACGCAGGACCAATGAAAGCTCGTACACCGTCTGCGTACATGTCGACCGCTTTTTTTACTCCAATGAAACTGCCGCAACCCGTTGAAGAATGAATTCTAAATGAACGAGCTCTTCGCGTGTCACAAAACAATTTGATCTTGTATTAAATATTCGCTGATCGAAATGGATGATTATTAAATTAGGCATTTCCTCACTGATTGGAATGGATACCAGCTTATTTCGCAAGTTAGAGCCTTGAAGCGACCTGATTTGCAAGTATATCTGAGGCGTTACAGTACAGGCAGAAACTGTTGGCTAGTCAGCGCGCCGATCGCGCCGATGCTCCATTGCAGAGGCGTTTACCAGTGTTGCAATTATTGCACAACCGTAATAAATTGTCGTAAAATGATGTGTCGGCCTCCTTCTTATTTGTTGTGGCTGCATGGACACGACACCGTAACAGTGTCAACGGCGTCGTCATTAATACTACAATTGTACAATAATTGCAACGATCGCGTTAACTCAGACCGGGCTCGCTGCATGAGGTCTAATTACCTACAGAATACGGGGGCGCTACTGTATGTGACATGATACGGCCCTGCATATAAAGCCTGTGAATCTGAGTCATCATCTTTCAGCAGTCGGCGCGACTATTAGCCAAAGATTTTGATCTGCTCTGTAGATGCAGGCTCCCATCATCAGAAAAGCACTACATCTTTGGTGAAAATGAGCCACCACAAGAGTAGTCACTATTACTGCATAAGGTACTGTATGCCAGTCACTTCTTCGGCCACACAAAGAATACCGCGTCAAACAGTCGATTCATTCCTACAACGAACCCTTCGAATGCCCTGGGTACACTGTATTGCCTGACGAATTCGAACTTTCAGGTTACGATCAGTAGTCTGCGGAAAAGTCCCGTGATCTCACAAAGCCCGCTGAATTATTTTCCTTTTTTGCTACAATTGTTATTTGACTGTACCTCAAATGATTGTAGGGTTATTGCTTTGCTTACTAACCGCTCTTTACCTAATCCACCCAAAACCTCACATTCCACTTCTACAGAACCAAACTTGTCAACTTACTCAATCTGCACATCTTGATCAAGCAAGCCGTCGTTCTTTAGCTGATCATGCGCCATTGATAAGACATCATCTTCGCTCAACAGACCGGCACTTCCAATGTGACCCACTTTCACAACAAATGCGTCCGTATCACAGCACAGAAGAGCACTCATTATCGCCAGAATAGTTTTGCTTGATGTGACCATTTCGTCTGAAAAGCATGGATGGTACCCGAGTCGTAGAAGCGCACGTCAAACGTGCAGCATCTCGCACGAGTCCACCTTGAACTTATCTGGTTCTTGAGGTGCCAATAAACCCTGATCCTGACTTCTTCTCTTAGCTCCCTCTCGTTGGATAACTGAACTGCGCTCAGCGTTGGACACTACAAGCCGAGCCGTGCTACGTCGATTGCGTTGAATACGTTTCTTGATATTAAGAAGCTTCTAAGATCATCGGATATTGAGAAACAAAAGAGAGAAACAACCGATATGGATATAATTAGCACGTGATATTGTGCATTAGAGCATTGGCACAAAGGCTACTCGACAATTACTCGACTGAAGTTGAATAAATAACTACGTATATACTGCCGAATGCAACCTACAAGTATACGAATAGTAAGCGAGAAGGACTATAATACTAAAATCGCAGCACCAAGAACAAATCTGTTCTCTGAAAGCAATGAATAACACCGAAATTCATTCTTATTTACTGTCAGCGCGTGCGTCACAGATTCCGGACGTGTCAATTCGCAGAATAGTGTTCATTATGGAAGATTCAGTAGCCTTGATCTGAAGAGTAGTTTTCATTCAAGGCGTCTTAAAAAGACCAATTGAGACAATTGTGTTGCTAGCGATGCGTCAGCAATTCCGTCTATCCCCAACAATACGGGTAGAAGAAATAAATGAGACTAACGAGCCAAGTTGTCCCCGATCTATGATCCTTGCCGATGTATGAAGCAGCAAAACTGAGACACATGATGCCTAATTAAAGCAAAGGGACTGAGCCATCGGTGTTCCGAGGCATCGGCTATATTGCGATGCGATACTCGTCGATACTGTGTTGAACAAAATATAAAGTTTTATACTTGACTTGTATTTTTTTAATCGAGGAAGTCTGAGCGCGTGATCGATCATGAATTGCATTTGAGAAAACTTCAAAAATGTCTCTGTTTCGGATCGATTTTGAGTCGATAATTCTCAGCAGCTAGACAAACGTTTCTCTCGATTTGTAAATAATTCGAAAGAACGCAAAAATACGTCTCAGGGTTCATTTGTAACTTGCGATGCATTATCTGCGAAGCAAATGAAGCGGCTTCAAAGCTAAAATGTTTTTGATGCTTGATATCCCATCATGGAAATGAATCAATGAACTTGGTCCAAATAGATTCGCAAGTGCATTCTTCCTTGTGAGAAAGTTTGGATGCAATACAAACGAAAACTACAAGAGTTTACGTCTGTAAACACATTGCAATTTTTGGGTTTGCAAATATTGTTTATCGCAAACCTTTGCAAATAGTATTATTGTTCCTGTCAGACGTATAGAACACGACAAATACGACGATGTAAGGGAATGGATAGTACCTCAATGGATTGCATATCTCTCGGTACTTCGCTTTCGGTGGTATGAGAGCTTTATTAGCCATAAGGGGAGAACAGTGACTTTTGAAGGAGCAATTTTTGACGATCCTTTTTCGAAAAAATTTATAGGGGAACTGCGGTTGAGAAATGAAAATTTGATAAAAGGTCAAGTAAAGTACGCTGATCGTCGCTGCACACTCAGTTTTTTTAGTTTCGACCCCCTTTTGTCTTTTTTGTCCC
>JAQGAX010001729.1:0-10383 GCA_034698105.1 Plectus exinocaudatus | reverse complement strand
TTCAATCAAATTTTACAATTCTTGTTTTAAAATACCTCCTAAGACTTGAAGAATAAGTTTGTAAAATTTCAGCTTGACTGGTGGACAAGTGGCAGAATAATTTGAAAAACGAACTGTATCGGGACTTTCCTCCCACCCTGTATTTGCAGTCGAAACTTCAGTAGTGGGACGGTGAAAAGCGGGACAGTATGGGACAGATCTCAAAAATAAAAGTGATTTGGCGGTTCCTGGAGATTTGTAATGAACTTGATTTTATTAAAATGCAATACTGAAAAAATTGCTACAGCGACCGCTATCCCTGAAATGTTCGTTCTAGAGAAGATTTTGCCAGGGGTTTCTCTTATAGAACTTAATCCAGCAAAAAATAGAGACAATAATTTCGTCGGCGACCCAAAATGATAATTTAAATCTCAGAATGTCTTCCGACTGCTGATTTGATGCTGATCTTCTTGTTTGCAATTTGCCATCAAAATACAATATCAAAATATCAAAACTCTTTTTTGTAGTGTTATTTATCATGATTTGTCAATGAGATCTTTTGTAACTTCTTGACCAAGAATTGCTTTGTTCAAATTTTGTTTCGGCATGTGAATGAACTTTTTTACAAATCTTCATGAGAAAGTTTCAGAAAACTTACCAACGGCAAATACTAATTCTTCCTCTGAATGGAAGGATGCGAGATGGCCGTCGTGAAATTGGTTGCAATATTCTTCAGCTGGACCCCAGCCCGTTGGATATCCATCGAATCCATTGGCTGTCCCGCCGAATATTTGAAAGCACTTATTGGTTTTTGCGAAGAATGTCCAGTTCATTGGACAAATTGGATTCGCTTGCAACTGTGCCATCGTCCAAGTTGCGAAAATTAAAGATGTGAAATAAATTCCACATTTAGCCATTTTCTGCTGTTACCGAATCAAATGCAATCAATATCTGACCGTCTACGTAAAAGTACGCTACAGAGTCACAAACATAATGTGTCAAAGAGCATTGTAGGCGTCGATGTTTTCCATTTGTGATACATGCGGCGTTAATCACGCAAGTTATTAATGCTGCCTGAGAAATTGCGCACATGTTGTGCAACTTTTTCAAGCGTCAATCTATCTTCGTGCTCAATAGAGAAAGGTAGACAACTACTGTTGACAATGCGCAGAATGCATGGATAGGGTGGCTCAAAAAGATCTTTATTTTTTACAGTATTTTTTATGCAAATTTTGTCTTAAAAAAACTGGACACAATTCATAATTACAAATGAAAATTTCCGGATGCATTGAGCTCGGCTTCGACGACAAACTCGATTACATTCTTCACGCGTCATTCATTCGTTCCTGCATACGCTCGTTCATAGTACACGAGTGCCAGTTCGTCTGACACTTTAGACCACATACTTTGAGACTTTGAGATATTCATTATGTGAACATCTACTGTTGACCTAGTGCTGAGAAATAGTGCAATTATTGCGTCTGCAGTGCTCAATGACGTCTGCACCAACACTATCTTCTGTTTTTTCATGTTCTTTTTACTCTTTTCAAAAAGAAAGTTGTGGTATTACAACTTTTTATGAAACAGGCCCCATCAGAGTACAGTGACGCTTAAATTGCTGAAGGACGAACAAAAAACAAGCGTTTGATATTGAATTTCTTATTTGAGTCTTCAAAACAAAAAACTAATAGCATCGCTTGTTTTTACTTTTCATGCTCTAGGAAATCACAAAATCAAAATAGCGGAAAGGTACAAGGCAGTAAAAATGAGCCGCTCGGATCCATTCGAGTAATAAACGTGCTTCATCAGATTTGTTTTTGATATTTGCTGTAGTTACGAAACGATTGCTGCGGTCGACCATGCAGAAGCCATTCTTTGCTGCCATACTCACCTCAATCATGTGAAAGACCCCTGGATTTTGATGTGTGATTCTATGCGACCTCGTTGACGAATAGTCGACAGTGTAATTCTGCTCTCTTTGCTCCGCCCACTAGTATGAAATGGAAAGAATTCATTAGCACTTAGCAGCTGTTGAATGGCGCCCATCTCCGATAAGAGCAATTCGCCTCATTTGTTGCCTTTTAGGGCCATTCTGATTATGCTGACCGCAACCTGCGCAACCTGTATGCGCGTAACTCTGAATGGTCATCGGCCATCGGACTTCGGTGTGTTTAACGACGCACGAAAAGGATTGCTCGACTGTGACTGTTTGCTGCATGCGTCATCTATTTTGCGTTCTCCAAAAGTCGTTAACCAGACAAGAAACCGGTCTTGGCTGCCGCTACCACGGGAGGTTGCTGTCCGATGTGCTGATGCCACATCAGCGCACTTTCACTGTCTGTTGAGAAACGAAAGTCCTGTTGCTCACAATTCCGACGCTATGACTGACTCTTAACGCGCTACAAAAACACGACGAGGAACAGTAACACTGCTTGCATAGTCGCATTGTATTAGTCTTGAGAATCATGAATACGTTTTTTCTCAGCAGCTCCGTGACTTTGGCCTTTGGTCAGTGGTCAGATAATCAATTTTCAAAAGATATTTACTTCCGAAGCGATCGACGAAGTATGCGATGAGAATGGGCACACACAGATTTAGCAAAGACACGACGCACGTAGATACAGAAAGTAAATCTTGTCATATCCCATTCACCGTTCTGGCCTGCACCCTCCTGCGACGCAACACAGAGATGAATAGATATACAGATACACACGCACAACTCTCTTCGATTAGCAATTCTTCAACATCGACCGATACATTGATAGTTTTTTGATATTTTAACTTTTTTTGTCACATTTCAAAGCCATTTCAATTACATAGGCCCTTCACGGAGACCAATTTGAAATTTTTGCCAGAGAAAACGCAGTGAGCTTCACATTTAAGAAGATATCAGCTCGAGCTCACGATCCGGCTTTATGGGGCCACTTAGTCCTTGTCTGAACATGCAATACAAACTACTCTCTGTGAAAGGGAACTTGATCGAATTCTTCTTGTTCAAAGCAAGTGAAAGCCGTTGGCTGGGTCGATGTCACTGATGAGCGCGAAGAGCTGACCGCAGCCGAGGTGGAGCGGCGCGGGCGAAACGGCCGAGAACGGGTCGAACTCGTTCTCGACGTACGACCCGATCGGACTCTGCGACCCGCCGCCGATATATCCGTTATCTTCCTCGTCCGTCTGCGTCCAGTCGTCCGTCATGTTTGTAGTCTGCGTGCTGACACCGGCGATGTCTTCGTCGTCGCCGACGCCGCTGCTGTACTGCGCGACATAGCCCTCGGCATACTCGGCGACGTACTGGTCGGCCGCCTCGTCGTTGAGGTGCAAGCTGAGCCCGCTGCTGCGTCGCCGGCTTCCCCCGCTTCCGGACAGATCGAGGTCCTGCAGAAAGTCGGCGTCGCACGGAAAGTCGCCGAAGATCTCGGCCAGCATCGGCCCCGTCCGCGTTACGTTGAACGCGTTCGCCAGTTGCACGTTGTCCGACATCACCGATGTCAGGGTCTGAAACGAATGACGTCAGTGCGATCGCATTTTTGTTGAGACATAATCAGGCGCTTCCAGAGGTAGGCACGTCCAAGTGGGTTGCCAGTGTCTACGTACCCCAAAAACGATCAAAATCAAGCAATGTCCAAAGTAAAATTCAAATTTTTTCAAAAATATCTTTATGCACTGGCAAACTTTTGACCCCCAACTGTATGAGGCCCGTCTCTGTCAGCGTATACACTGGTACTGGAAATACACCGGCGGCGTTCATCCCTGAGCATTTCACAGAGATAATGAATGTCCAATCGCATTTATTTTCGTTTGATACCATTCGAAATGGTTTTGCATTGTTTCATATTTTCTGTTCTATTGCTCATCTTCCGCTATGTTTCCCAAGCTTTTATCCACCACCAGCCTACTGGTGCTCAGTTTAACCCGCGCTCTTTTGCATTGAGAATAAAAGATTCTGATCATGCTGCCAGTTGGTCTGCGCAGTGAACGGAAACAGCCGATTACGCCGAGATGAAGGAGAACACAGCTAGCGCAAACAAGTGCACGTCATTGTCGATGACAGAAGGGCTATGGTATTAGGCGGCCGGTCGCGCCAGGCAGGTTATGCACGTAATTTCCTTCACGTGACAGTCCAGCACAGAAGCGAGTTTGCAATATAATAGGACCGCAGGGGATCAAAGCGAGAAGCGATGGCATGCGCGCTCTGAACATCGAATGCATCCTAATCGGCGGCCTCGCGCAAACTGGTACCCAGTTCAAAGGGCGGAATGCGGGTGGGCGTGGGCGAGGCACCGCGATCCGATCGAGCAGGGTGATTGGTCCACTAGACAGTTTAACACGCTTTTTCTTTCGTCTCGTTTGCCGAATAGAGCTATTGCGCGCGGCGCTGAAGTTTGACCTGCATTTTTGGCATGTTAACGGCTGGGCACACAGGATGAATTATAGGTCTTCAGGAACATGGATCATTTGAGTAAAGTAGTCTATGAGCTTGTTGCATTCGTGCGACTTACGGAAGCAGATCGAATGAAAAGAAACACTCACAGATAATGTAGGCAGCAAGAAGAGAAGATTGCCGAAGCGCGATGACGCGGTGCTAGTCGGGTGAAGTCCTCGGATCACTTGGAACATGGCCTCCTGCGCGCGGTCGCGAAGTTGAGACACGGCTCTGGACGCCGACGGTGACAATCCTTTTGCTTCTGAAGCGATTCGCTGAACTGTTTGCTGGTCACAAGCAGTGCCACCCGCTCACTGTACCCGGGTTAAGTAGAACAATCGCTTTGAAAGCAACTATTTCCTGCTCGTTCAGGTGCATCTTGCGAATCGGTACCACCAGTTCGTCGATGATGCGTCCGATTAAGTTGTTGGCCAGATGGCTAAAATAAACATTCACTCGTTACAATCGAAGAAAATTCAGCAGTATATAGCGGTGCACATAGAATATATTTCAATAATTTTAATTGTAGGGGAATATTGTTGAAACTCTGTCTTACTTGGTCTCCGTGAAATGCGCCGGTAAGACACGCGGTACATAGGAACAACAGCTGAGACAGAGAATTTCTCCTTCCGAGTTGTTTTGAGCCGTGCGCGCCGACAGGTTGAACATGAACAGCGGAGCGAAGCTCGCCTTGAGTAATGCTATCTGAAATAAATCAGATGCAACTGATAAAATTGTGAGATTGGCAGCAGATACAGTTGTTTTTTGCGTTGCGGTTTCACTGTTATTGATCTTGGGGGTTCGATGGGTTTAGTTTTTACCTTCAACTATGGATTAGCTTCGGCTTTAGCAGACTATCTCAAATATGATTGGTGTTAGCTGAGTGCGCGTTGGTGCTCTCAGCAAAACGTGCAGATAAAAGCATGTATTTAATTTGAAATAGGCCTCGAATACGGACTCGTTTCAGTCGGACAAATGGGAAACCGGTCGTCTTTTGGTCCTATTTTCCGTTCTATCATCGTCCCTCAGGTGCGGTTCCGTATAATTATGTGCCCATCGATGTTGATAGGATCGCAACTGGTACTGATTCGCCGAACTGAACTGACCAATGACCAGTCTATTTAAAACAATTCAAGTTTGGTCGCACCTAGCAATACCCGATCTCCTCACCTTGTCGTCCGTCGACTTCAAGTCGATTAACTCTGATAGACTAGTGATCCAATCGGCGGCGGCAAAGACCGATCGTCGACCAGTCGCCTTCAGCTCTTCCATCGTCGCCATGCGATTTGGCTCGTGGCGCATCTGAAATAGATCACAGATCAGAATTAGTTCGAGGGCATAATGATTTGTGCGCGGTAATATTCTCAAACTATGCAAGTATGTTATTGACCTTTGAATCGTATTGGTACCAGACATTACGTGGCAACTGGCGGTACTGGAGGAATATACCTCCAGGCACCTAACTACCTCTACGAGAAAATTTTACCATGGGTGATACATCTAGCCGAAAAAATTAAAACTTGTACTGGATTGAAAGAATCGTACTTTTTGGAACAGGTGACGACGTCGTACCTTCCCCCCTAGCCGCCGACCCGTAGTGATATCTGATTTTGCGACTATGATTTACTTTCTACCAGATAGAGCACCAGAAACGGATTCCTACGAATTTCAATAGTTTCAATTATGAGCGCATAGCTGTTTTCAGAACATCTGTCAGAAAGTGAGGCGAATTAGGAGGCACTCGTTTACCTCGTAGCGCTCGCCTGGGAACATGTCGATACCCGGCTTTTCGAAGAGGTCTCTAAGCGTGCCCTTGCGGTTGCGCACGGGCGGGCATTCCTGGGAGTAGGGCGATACCTGGCCTCTGACCACTTGCGCCTCAATGTTCATCAGATGCATCATCAGGCTGCGCACGTCAAGCGGCAGACGCATGGTCCAGTCGGTGCTGTCTTCAGAGGTAGTTCGCGTCGTCACCTCGATCTTCTTGCTGCGTGGGGACCGCTGCTTGCCCGTAACATCCCGATCTGGTTGCACTGCTGCAAGGGGTGTCGATTACTAACTGGATAAGCGACAGAAGCAGATGAAGGGCTCAAATCCATTGCTCTATCGGCAGCAGACATGATTGTGCTTTACACATGCCAAATTTGGATGAGTAAGGCATAAGTGTACGCCCCCTACAATGCTACAGTGGGATATGAAAGGCGACCACCCCGCCATAGGTACAGTAGGGCACTGCCTGACCTGCAAGGCCAAGCTATGCAAGCTGCGACCAGACGAATGCCCCCACTACTGTAGTGAAATGACAGGAGCTTCGGTGTCTGTTTAGATATGGGGAGGCTGGAGAAATATGGGGGAGTATACTTGACTGCTATTGCCGCCATGTAGCTATTTTAGTGTCTTTTGCTCTCACGCATCGGCAAATGGCATCACATGAACTAGTGTGACGACATCGACCTCACCCAAACCAGTGTGATTGATTACCGTTCGGGTCCATGCCAACTGCGATGCAGCGTTTGAACCGGCAGTAACGACAGGCATTGCGTTGCTCTGAAAAAGAGTTCAGTGATGTTTCTCAGCGCAGGAACACGACAAAATTTTCACCTGTTCCATATGAATGGAATAAGCTTATTGATAAACTAGCATCAAATTGAATTGAATCACTCAGTTTTTTGGAGTTCACGTGCTGCAAATCACATGATTTCTGACTGTGACAAAGCCGAAAAACTGGATATCATTGCAACTATTTAAAAAGCTGCATTATGTGCGTCAAAAGAAGATACATTTCTTGCCGGTAATGGCATCATTTGGAAATAAAACCGGCTATGGGCGAGCCGAGACGGCATAATTCTCAAACCAGAACAGGAATATTTCTGTGACTCTAAGTGACGTGGTTTAGCGTAACGCTTACCCCGCGAAGAGGCTATTTGCTGCGAGAAAATGTAAAGATTACATGCAATTATTGTACTAGAGAACCGGCCTGACTTGAACGATGATCTTTACTATTCAATACGAAATAATCGTTATTCCAGCTTATTTTTAGGCATCGAAGATATGTTTTAAATCATACTTCTCATGTGCTTTGGCACAATACTTTCATTTTCTAGAACACCAGCGCACGAAAGTTTGAATTTTGGGCGAGTGCATTCATTTTAAATATTCTCCTCATTAAAGCTTGTGTCACACTCGAATACACTGTACTCTTCTATTTTTTGAATGACAGAATGATCGAATGGAAAAGATTCTCTCCAAGCCAATTGATTGCTTACGTTTGTCGACGATACAGTGGCGTTCGTAGCGGCATATGTATCGGTGCTTGTCCTTGATGGTTCTTCTGAAAAAGCCCTTGCACCCGTAGCAGGCCATCTTGCCGTAGTGCATCTTGGCGTTAGTATCGCCGCAAACGGCGCATACTCCCTCGTCGGCGTCCATCAGGATCGATGTTTGTTCTGGTTGTTCTCCTTCTCATCGGGATCCTACAAGTTTGTGGGTGTTTGAGAACGCGACACGTAGCTCAGCTGCTTGCTTGTTTGCTGAAAAGGGCAGACGCATAATTATTTGAACAAACATTTGAAAAACCGCAAACGTCCCCTATACGCTTCAAATAGAAGCCCCAGAAGTGATTCGACCCGCGAAGCATTGGGGACGGTATAGGGCAGAGCAGAGTTAGCGGGAAACGTGAAAAAGCCACTTTATGCTCGAATAATTACCAAGAATTCATAACGTCGAAGTAATAAATTCGTAGCAATTGGTCCACTGTAAAAGACTTTTTCTCGTTTCCCGCTAACCCTGCTCTGCACTTATACCGAAATGCCGATAGAGACACGGAGACGCGCCCCTCAAAATTTATTCTTATCATGGCCTTAATTTCAGCGTAAAATAAGGTCCTACTCTAACACAAATCCAAACACTTCCTATATTTATTCAATATTTCAACACCTTCGATTTAGTAATATTTTTCTGGAGACATGGACACAACATAGTGCCTGCGAAACATGAACGGAAGGATACGGTTTGTGTCATGTGACAGTGGAGAAACGTCGGCAAATACTAGAGCACGAGACAGGAGAGACACGACAGAGGGGTTGACGCCATTTGCTGCTCTGAAGGCGACCGCCGCCGAATGAGCGATGTGCGGCCCGAACGACGCGCGCCCGCCAGACAAGCACGTGCACGCTGCGACCACGACAAACGAGTTTCCCTTAACTCCCGGTTGGCCCGCTATTTTCCTGCCTATCGTCGTCGTCGCTGTTGTCGTGCAACGCACACTGCCGTCGTCGTGTCTCCGTTTGTGTTTTTGTACACGAACAGCAATGGGCGTAAGAACGGTTTTGTAGGCAGATATTGGATTAAACGCTGTATGAAATTAGTCCGGTTTCCTCAGAACACATAATTGGCCCGGTTTCCTCAAGACGCACATGAATCTTATTTGCCTCGACAATACGCAACCCCGTCCGAATGCGGACAGTAACGGACATAAGCAGCTAACAAAGAAAGACCTTGACGATCGAGTTAAAAGTGGATTTTATAAATTTAATTCATCAAAAAATTCCATTGGTTGACGAATGCGACTTGCCAAATACATCCATGAACGAATCAGTCAATTGATTGCACAGAGTGGGGCGAGGGGCGATCAGAGACAGTCGAACGACCGACGATGGCTGACCGATCGATCTCTCTCGACAAAGTAGGTAGAACGGCCAGGCGGATTATTCACCTTCGGCACCGTCGTGACTTCGCACATGCCTACCGCCCACCAACGCAGTCTTGATCATCAACGACTGTCTTCCTCCTTCCCTACCTACTTAGAGGCGCGACGCAGCGCGTCTGCCTACGGTACCGGCGGCGGTGACCAATTGCGACGGTACGACCAGCGCATCGTTTTTCTAGCGCGTTCGTCGTACACCAGTATGAGGACGTCGGTGGCGTCGGGGTTGGAATGGATGCGGCGACGCCGGCGACGGTCTGCGAAACCTGAAACGCGTGCACAGACTTTAGGAAGTTCAGTGACGCGAGTCGATCAGTCGTTTCTCGGCTCTGCTCTGCGCTCATGGTGACCAGATTGCATCTCGAACAGCAGTCGTTGGCGGACATCGGCGACGAAGACGCCGACGGGTGTAACAACGAGAGTCTGTTTGCACTCGGCTGCTTATTGTGCACAAGCGCGCATTTACAGGTTCTCTTAGGTCTCTGTGTCTCTACCGCCAGCGTCACCATCCTGGCCGCCCACTGCGGGGCTGTCCAAGTCAGTCCGCTGAAAACTGTCGCACACGTCAACAGAAACGCTCCCAGTCTCAACTGCCTGTCCGTTTCTTGTTCTATGAACGATTAGATTGAACTATGAGATTGCAACGAACGCATCATATTATGCACCTTACGTTTGTTGACGGACGGCTGCTCGGTGCTGCTGACTCACAGATTCTCTAATGATCGCCTCATGCGAGATCGGAACGATCATTTTGAAAAGTATAAACAGTGCGTCAAACTACGCCATCCTTGTGATTTTTCCTGTTGACACGCAATTGAGCATACAGTACCTGCATACAGTATCTCACCGTATTCGTCAGATACAGCTTGTGCGCAGGAAGGATCGCTCAAAGGTTGTCAACAACAGCGCTGCGCACCGCACTCAACAAAATTCGTCTATCGCGAAAATGTCGCATGGAGTTTTATTTTTTCGCTGGTTTTTAGTCATGATTATTTATCATGTCGAAACGACTCGTGTTGGAGATCGTTCAATGGTCTTCCCAATACCATAGATTAACGGCCATATTTAGTGTGAAACTGATTTGTTTAGTAACGCGTTGGGCATTTTCATATTTTGAAAGACAGTGGGTGCATTTCCGAAAGTTCACTTTCATGAAATAATCAATAATTGGGGTGCATAACCAACGCAAACGCCCGCTGTGTCCGAATTGTGCACTGTTTCCAAAATAGAAGTTGAACATTGGTGCACTGTTAACAATTCGTAAATTATATTCAAA
>JAQGAX010001728.1:0-10383 GCA_034698105.1 Plectus exinocaudatus | reverse complement strand
AATCCGAGCCACAATCCAAGCGCTCCACCGAACACACCAATGAACGATTGCAAAGTATATGCGTAGATTTCCACAAATTCTGGATAAGCGAAGTTCGACACTCTCAAATATATAGTAAACCTAGACTTTTCGTCGCCGTAATCATTATAGAACTCATTATTTTTGTCAAATCTAAACCGACGACGTTTGCACCTATCTAGACATCGACCATTGCAAAAAGTGTTATTCGTTCGAAGTCCGCTCAAGCATAAACTATATTGAAGTAAGCGACATTCATCGCCAACTTGTGGAGTTTGACCGGCATTCATCGAACAATTGCACACTTGTCGAATGTGCTTCATGCGACATTCCGCTTCGCAAATATCAACTGATATGACGTCATCGCAGTGTTTTTTCCGATTCACCATTGGCAATGCTTGAAAAATAGCACCAATTGTTATTGATGCCCATGTTTCTTGTCCCATGAAGGTATAGTATAACGCGTTTTCGTCGCAATGCTGAACATCAACCATGTCCCTGCCTCTGAAGTCCAAAAAGACTTTTTGACCTGCATGCCAGAAGAGAAAATTAGTGCCTTGTGTCAATTTTGTGCTTGTGCTTTCGTAAGTTTGCGTTCCCTCGATTATTATTGTATCATTTGACATTACGAGTGGAGAACGTTCCAATGGTAATTGGTAGCAAACTTGATCAAAGCCGACATACGAAACTCGCTCAATTTCGATGCTCTTCTGGGTGTCACTTGCACGCAATATATCGAAGTTTAAAAAACGGGCCACCGCGAATCCAATTGATTCCTGATTTCATCATGGGTAATATTGAATGTTTTCAGTTGTTTCTCAATTAGTTTTCTGATCGCAAGCAGATCATTTTCAGCATCAAAGTATGCATGGAAGTTATTGTTTTCGCTCTCAAATGTTTCGAAATGATTTGTCCAAGCTAGATATTCATGAACAGCAATGAAGAAAGCTTTCGGCCAATCAATGCCTTCGGTGCTTAGCCGCTCAAAGTTCGTAATAAGCAATTTCTCTTTCGTTACGTTACTGTTCTGCAGATATTCAATAATTCTTTGTCCATCAGAATATTTCTTGTAAAAACCGTCTACATTTAGTGGTATGCAAAGAGTTGTGGTTGGGAATGTAATTGTGTCGTTGAACATGGCATTGAAATTTGAAGAAATTGGTTTCCGAGTAAGATCGACAATAAGGCTGATGCATGTCTTCCAAGGTAAGAAAACTAAAAAAGAGTTTTACAGCTGCCCAGAATACTGTTGATATTATCCATCTTACTATTGCTGCACGCGAATGTTTTTCTATAAGTCTTCTGATCTGGTTTTCAGTGCGTGCAAATAAAAATAATCCGCGTAATTTTTTAGTTTTAGATTGATCATTTGTAGTTGGTATATGAGCTGGCAAGTTTGCCACTTTCGCCATTATTCTCCTTCCAACACACTTGTGCCTTCCACACGATGTTTTTGGGAAAAATGCAATCCTTTCGTAGCACTTGCACTGCAACTGGCAATCGCAAAAGTAGCAAGTATTTAAAGACTACCACGCTTCATACATTTAGTACTGCGTTATGAGACACAAAATCGCGGATACGCTAAATAACGAGATTAGATGATCAGCGGGCCTTATCTATCCAAGCAACGGAAATCGCTGCAAGAGTTTCGATATTGCGTCCCTAATGAATGTTAGCGTAGCATGATATCGTCTCGTATGTTACGAGAAAGGGCAAATGCAAAATTGTAGTGCGATATGAAATTTTCCGTCCCGTTCTCTCCTCTAAATGAGAATCCTGGATAGCCCTGAATTAATAGCGACATTACGCCACTATGATAATTCATGCATGTTGTAGGAAGCGTTATTAGCTGGCGCAGAAATATAAGCCAAACTTTATGAGAAGGCACCTTTTCAACAACGCAACAACAGCAACACCTCCGCACCCTCTACGTCCTCGAATATTTGCATTGCTAATTTGAATTTGACGTTGACGTCCACGAAGCTGATAGGAGTGTATTGTTTTTATCTTTCGAAGCAGAAATCTCTCATTCCAGAAGATTGCTTTGATAGTTGAGAGATTTTGCAATATTGTTTGATAAAATTCATCATTTTATTTCAAATATTTATTACTTCATATCACCACCATACGAAAACTAAAAACTTGCGCAATTCTAAAAACGATAATTAAAGTTAACGACATCAGCAGAATCCCAATCTTGTTGATTGTAAACAGTCGCCAGATATGTTCGCTGTCTTCTGTTGGCTGTATAGTATGAAGCGTTGCCAGTGCCGGATTATCGAATAGGCCAACTAGGCGGTGGCCTGGGGGCCCACGGTCCCCCCAAAAAGGGGGACCCTTATGTTTTGGGGCATCTTCGGGGCCGCCGATCCGCCAGGGGCACCTAGTCTTATGCCTAGGGGCTCCCAAGGACCCTCATGCCTTGAGGCCCACACCCCCCCCCCTTGATCCGGCCCTGAGCGTTGCTGATGTAAAGTAAGATATAACGTTATTTTGATAACAGCAGTAAACGTCATGTTAATAATAACGATAGTAAACGTCATTTTGAAGTACAAAGTCCAATATCTGTCGGCAAACTAATCGACGTCATTCTTGTGGCGACAACGTAAATGCGATAACGTAAAATTGAACAGAGGGGATCAATCAAGGCGAGTTACTGCGAGGAACCATTCGGTGTCATGTAAAAGGCATTGATACGAAACGAAGACTATCACGCGCAGCCTGACACGAGGTTTATGGTATTATATCTTCAACCCCTTTCTTTCCTTGGCCCTATCTCCCTTTTCATTGAGCAGACGTCGGCAACTGCCTTAGAAGGAGCGCCACTTGTCAATCAACAGTGACTGCATACTATCGTGGAATACCTGAATTTGGGGAATTTTTATGCGACGTCTGTATAAGCTTCCGGGCCTCTCTATCGCCACAATTCTTTTGATGTCATCCCATCCATCATTCTATTTCAACGATACCCCTTCTTGATCGGGTGATTGGTTATACGCAAAGGGCAAAGGGTGTACGCTGTGTTTCGCAAAGGGGAAAGGTGTACTTTGTGCGTTGCAAAGAGCAAAGGGCAAAAGTTGTCGGAGGACGATTTCGGACGATAAATCGATCTCGGGCCATTTACAACCAGTTACAGCCACTTGCAGCCGAATTCAGATACAAAGGCAGGCTCCGGAAATCGAAAAATGGCTCTTATATCCAGATCTCTTATATTCAAGTTCGTAGTACCCGACTAAAATACCGCATGCGTTTCGTCATCCGCTGTAAGACTCGCTGACAAGTGTTCAAATTGTGGCCATAGCTATTGATTTCATTTTATATTATTCAGGACATATTTAATCGAATTAATTGAACGAGAGCTCTAGCTTAGACATGTGTATCTTCTTTGTAGGGTCATCGTTAGAGACATGCGATTGTAGCGTGTACTGTGAAATTTTTACTTAATTTATTAATACTCTCTCTCAGTCAACGTAAATGAAAAAATTACGCATTTCTATATTGGGAAATCAAAGTCAGTGAACAAACAGAAATCCAAATATTGCTAAATTGTAAACAGTCACTAGATAGGTTACATCATCCTTTTTTGGCCGTGTTGTTTACTCAGTTATCATTCAGTTTGCAATTGATGAAAAACCACAACTTCTACATAGGATAATTAAAGTTGACGATATATGCAGAACCCCATTCTTGCTCATTATAAACAGTCGCCAAATATTTTACACCGTCTTCTGTTGGCCGTATAGTATGAAGCGCTGCTGGTGGAACGTAACTAACATAATAGTAGAACAAGGTATATGGGATACGGTAAAATCGCAGCGCGGGAATAATTTCACCATCGACAGCAATTTTTCCCACAGACTGCTGTGTCGTCAGTATCATCATCGTAATTGTGCCCAGAAATTGATTAAATTGCACACTCGTGGTTAGGTAGTGTTCGGGGGCGATTGCGTATCCAAAATGCCCCGTATTTTCGGGATCGAAAATGATTTGAATTGGCTGGCTGGCATTAATCCAAGTCGTAGGAATGCGAAGGTCTTTACTCTCACCAGCATTAAGAGTTAGCCGTTGATTGCCGCTGTATGTAATTGATGTGTTGTTATAAAGAGCGAAAAGGGTAACGTCACCAGAATTTCCATCAGAGAACACTACAGGAAATCCGGTGGACGAATAGGTACCAGGCAACGACATAACTGATGAAGACGGACTAGCGGTACTGCCAACGAGTATAGAAGCAAAAGGAACGTTGGCCGTTATTGATTTAACTGCGGAACCGTTATAATAAGCCGTCTCGATCAAATACGTTTGCAGTTTGTTTAAAGTAATCGTTGCACCACTTTTTCCAAATGTAAATATTGTGTTATCCTGCGTTGCTATGATTAATGCTTTGAAATTAAGCACAAAAGCCAAATAATTGTAGCTTGTGCCTAGTATGTTTGTAGGGAGAACCAAAAATTCTGTTGAATAGAAAGAATCAGGCGATATCATTGCCACGTAGAGAGTGATTATCTGGGTGGAGCGTACAGTGACACCTTTGTTAGCACCAAGTTGGTTTTCGCAAACAAGAAGAGCAGCGCTTGCATTGTCAGAAATTTGAAACTAAAACAAAAATATGAATCACGAATATACACTTTGGATAGAATTGGGGTTTCAACCGTCTGAAGAGATGAAATAACCGTCTCCAGACAGACAATCAGTAACAACCCAGCCCAACCAAAACCCATGTCCATCTCTGCTGCATACACAGAGTAACCTAAAATTATTACTATTATTTAAATCAAGACAATATTTCTCCTATCTTTCACCTATTAGATTTATTTATTTATTTAAGACTTACACGTTGAATCGAGTTAGCGGGCGCATTGAAGTATGTTGTATTGAAAAGATTAGTCGACAGTCCAGAAGTAACTGTCAGAATGGCCGGCGCATTGTTCTGATTATTTACAACCAAATTCGATTTCATAGGACTGAAGTCTGCACACGGAAAGGCAAAAATGAACTCTGTTCCAGCCACCAATTTGGCGTGCGTCATCGCATGAAGCGAACAAAGCACGACAATGCATGGAAGGATCATATTAGAAGCGGTTTCAGTGAGTGAACAGGTAAAAGAAGAGTTTAAAACCTTTCAATGCAAATTTTTGACTGTAGGTATCTTTGAAAATCTGTAAACACTGTATTTGTTACTACATACGAAAAGCATAGATGTGATCACCTGTTATAGACGGTGAAGTATGCAAGCAAATGAATTTTTACGAAGCTAGAGATTGAATAGAGAAAGAAGACGAAGCAATTAATCAACTCAGCTGTCAATCAAGAAGCTGCAAACGTACTTCGAATAGTGAGTGACTTGAGAACCGTGGGCAGTTGAATAGTTTGTGCTTTTAAAGGGACGGAGCCTGGGAAAACGTCATCTGGGCGAGGCGACGCAAACGTCATTTTAAGTACTAAGTCTTATATCTACAGCAAAATATTCCTCGTCATAGTTGTGATAACTACTCATGTGCACCCACAGCACGATGGCGCTATCCGGGTTTGTTATTCTGCATTATTGCTTGTGTTGGACTTGACATTATTGAGTTTCATTATCTGGCTGTTGGGTGGATGATACAACCACCCATTTTCATTGGTACCACTGTAACGTACTGCCTCTGAGAAGATGCAAAAATTTTCAATTCGCCCTCAGTCCCATAAATTATTCAAGATAAGGATCATTAATGAAAAAGTAGCCCTACCCCTAACGATTCGATTTCTAGCATGATGCAGGTATATGGAAGATATACAGAACGGCATACCTACAGAAAATTTTGGGTCCCCAGATCTGAACCGATGACGGTATCGTAAAGATTTGGTACGTATTAGTGGAATCGGCGTAATTGTAGCGCACTGTGGATTACACACAGTGCAAAAATCTTTTACCATTTGAAGGGAATTTGTAATTTTTTTAAATAAAAACCTAAATGTTTCGTTTTTTGGCTTCGGTCAAATTCTTTAGCTCTGACTGCATGCTCAAGTTTTGATCAGCAACTGCAGTTGTGCCACTCAGTATGGCGAAAGATTTCGATTTCATAGAAGGATGGCTAAAACTGACAGAATAGGTACTATTAAGCATGCATAAAACAAAAGAAGAGAGTTTTTTGCATTAATCACATTCGAAAAATATTTTGATATCTTCGCAGGGATATTGATTGGACTAGGTGGGATCCAAAGTTTAAAAAGTTGAGGGAGGAAGTTACAAGATCATTTTCCGAAATCGAGGGGGTCGTTGCACCATGCGAGGTCTATAATTGAGGGGTTGCGTAAATTTTTTTTGATTTAGGTAGCGCTAATCGCCCCCAGGTACACTTGTGTCTATCACCTATTGCAATCGTTGCCAATCGCAGAAACAACATATTCAGCTAATCTTTCTATTTAATGACCGACAACGGCGTTCTTCTTTCCGATAGATCGAATTGCCTGACGAATGGCTTTATGCTTGAAACCAATGACGAACGCGTTCCAAACTCCGCTTGCGGGAAGACCGAGGGCAACGAATGGACCGCCTGAGGCGAAGGCCGGCAATCCGACAAACTCGCCGAAGCCTTCGATCAACGAGGGCAGGAAGATGCACACGCCGGAACAGAGCAGTACGGACATAGCGATCTCATTCGCCTAAAATTACTGTGTTCAGGTACCGTCAGCGGCACGTGAGCTTAGAGGAGCGTGCTGGGGGCGGCAGTACGTAAGGGGTACGTACGTAAGCAAAGGAGAGCGAAGAACAAAAAAAAACTCACGTGATCAAATTTGGTACTTTCGCTATTGCTGTTGCTGTTTTTGTTGTCGTTGTTATTGTTATTGTTGTTGATGGTAGTGGTGTTGTTGTTGTTGTTGTTGTTGTTACCATTGACATTTTTCTCGATATTGTGTCCACTGCCAATTACAAACAGTCCATTGCTTTGGTTAGCAGCTTTCATGGCGCCAATTTTGAAAAGCACCAACACGGTTATGGCCATGGCGGTGGCATTGATAATCATGTCGGATACATCCCAATAATATCGAAATGTCTTGTTCATAAAACAGGCCGAAGCTGCACAGCCGGGCTGTGGCTGGAATGATGCGGTGGACAGGCAAATTGTGACGTCGATTATTGCCCAAACTATGCCAACTGCCAGTGAGCCTGAAAGAAAAATCAAACGAGTTTATTTGTGAGTGAGTGGAAGAATGCAAACAGTGAGATGAAAACCCATGAGTCAAAATTTGAACGACCCCCAATGATGCCGTATTCTAAGGTTTAGTAGCACCCGCAAAAGTAGTAGCACCCGCAGAAATAGTCGCACCGGTGCTACTATTTTTCACGCTGGCGGCTACGCAAATGCGTTTGGGTTTTAATGTATGCTACTCTGTTTTTATAACGCACGTACACGTCGATCGTGTTGCTAGCCTATTTCTAAGGTTTCAGTTCAGACTGCGACTATGATTTTGCGAATTTGAATATGAATCATAATGTCGGAATGCAATAAAATACAAGTTGAAGACAATTCGGAGGTTGAAACAATAGTAACACCAGCAGAAATAGTAGCACCGGGTTGCGGGGGGATTGAAATAATAGTAGCACTGTGCTACTAAACCTTAAAATACGGTATGTGCAAATTAGTGCGCAGGGGTATTTGATAAGTGTCTTCGAAAACGGCCTGCTGTCAAATTGAGCTCTCAGTGGACATTGGTTCGAAACCGAAAACAAATGTGCAGTTGTAGGCAGTAAGTCGAACATCGGAGTGTTCGGTAAGCCCAGTCAAAAACCGCGCCTGCACGAAAAGTAAAATGACATGCCCAATGCATACACTCCGCTTCGCTTGTTTCTGTAACTAATTGGCCACTGAAAGGCCGAGAAACGGTCGAAAGCGATTGCGACAGTCAGAACCGAGTTGATCTTGATCTCACACACAACCGGCACATTTAATATGAGCATTTTGTAAGGATCGTATGCGATATTTTCATCTGTAATGAATGTCAATTATAAATTTCAATCGCATCGTTTCTTTAATAAATGGAAGAATCCGTGTCGAGTTCATTCTAACTCAGAGACAGAGTAGCGACAGAGGGGTAATTTGGGCCGAATCTTTGCCGCCTGTGGGTTCTTCCTCGAAACGCCTACATTCTCTTCCTTCGAAGGGTTACGGTGTCACATGAATCAATTTTCGCCGTGTGTATCTGTGTGCTTCGGGGATACCACTCATTACATTGTCAGGGCGTTCTTATTATTTTTTCCAGGCTGCCGAAAACAGGGGAGAAATCTTTTCCAATGCAAGGGGTTTCTCACGCTGGAGCCATGAGCTCATATCTCCTCAGAGAGTAAGATGTTAAGTCGTAGAGTCGCATAAACTAAACATGGGGCAAATTGAAAAAATTTGCAAATGCGACATTATCTTTTTTAAATCTTTTGAGCGGGACCCCATGCCCTTTTAGCACCGCCACTGCCTCTTACCCCATTCTGTGATCAAATAGGCCACGTATGGCAGAATGAATAGTGCCAAGAAAAAAATCGGCCATTGATAAAACAGCAAGCAAGTAGATTCCGCCGTTGTTACGTAAGGTGCGATGTGACATTATTACGGTCAGTATGAAGCCATTTCCGATCAAGGATATTGGGGCTAAAATGCCCATCAATATGTCATCAATCAGAAAGTATCGCGTCACAGGCCACATGACAGTCGAAATACTGAAATGAGTTTATTATTGCTGTCATTATTGCCGTTAATGATAACAGCTACTTTTGCCAAAATGCGGGACAATCTCTTACGGTACACTACAGTACGGTATAGGTTACCTAGTAGTGGGGTTGGGGGAACTCGGGGGTTCGTACCCTCCCAGCCCGAGTTGTATCTCTGGCAAAAATTCTCGGTGCATAAAACGTTTCCCTCACTATTGGCATTTAATGCCAATAGTGAGGGAAACGTTAAATCTTAAAAATTTGTTCCTCCAATAGTCTATTGGAGGAACAAATTTTTAAGATTTACACAGGATAGAATGAGATTTTAGGAATTTATACCGTCCCCAGTCGCCGACCCTGCCTATCTCTATTGACTACGAATGACTAATTGACTCATTTTGATAACTGCGTTGTGCCCTTAAAAGGTTAAATTAATGCTAATTACGAGATCAACCATCGCAACTGACAGCTTTACTGCCCACTGATGTCCCGAAGGGAACAATCTCACTTAATCCCGAGCCATTCAATCACGCAGGATAAAATGTCTTACAGTTCTATGTCATCCAATTGGCAAGGTAAAAATTATGTAATCCCACACCGTATAATCTGACGCTACCATAAACAGTGTTATGTGACTTTTTAAAATGATATTCGTGTACAGTAGAAACCGGATATAAGAGAACCGCATATAAGAGAAAAACCGGATATAATAGAATTCTAGTAAATCTTCTTTTTCCTTCTGCTATGCTAAAACATGTAGTGGAAACCGTGTATAAGAGAAACCGGATATAAGAAAACTTTCTTCGATTCCCGTGCGTTCTCTTATATCCGGTTTCTACTGAACTTGGAAAAGATTTGGTTGAGAATGGAGCAGAATTCGAGTGCGCCATAATTATCAAGTGACGGCACAAGGTAAACGTTCGAGAAAGAAACTATAACTTCGTTGCTTGGTCAGTGTTTAACTGAGTAATGAGACTTTTCGGGCTGAACGCTCTTTGTCAAGTGCGCACGATATACTGACTGAAGTGCAGGGATATGCTGACCATAGTGCACGGTGATGCACATGACGGTGATCAGCTCAGATTTTATGCCATCGAGGTCGGCCGCTCTCTCTCAAATTTGCTGTTATTTCGAGATGTTAATGAAGGCTTACTGTACGTAGTGTAGGTAAGCGGTTTACGAAAAGATAAAGGTAAGCCTTCGAAAAGGAGACTATAATGTCGTTGGTTGATCAGTTTTAATTTGACAAATGGGGCTTTCGAAACTTAACATGGATGGGACTAATTATAACGTGCTAACAAACAAGAATGAGTCAAAGTGTGATGCAGCGATCAAATGACAATAACACATCAATCCATTATTATTTCAGCTTTACGATCTCTTGATGCCTTTTTAGGGAACATTCATGCCAATGGTAATTTTACCAATAGTCAATTTTGTACAATGCTGCATCACAGGAAAATTGATGATTCATCAAATCGTCATTGGTATAAACGTATCGTTACCAGACTTTATCGGGCGACCAATGTGAGAATGCTTGCCGACATTCTAGCACAACTTTTTTTATCTTGACAAAAATGTTGAGAGAGAGATGAGACACCGGCGGAAGCAATGCAAAGATGAGGGTCACTGTCTCTTGTTCGTTCAGTAGATCGACACCCAGACCATCGTAACTTCCATAG
>JAQGAX010001727.1:0-10386 GCA_034698105.1 Plectus exinocaudatus | reverse complement strand
CAGTCACACTTGCTGCCGCAGTCGTTGCCAAAGGAGCCGAGCGGACATAGCAGAGTGCACGAATGGCCCGTGTAGCCTTTGGGACATTGGCATCGGCCAGTGATGTGATCGCATGGCTTCTGGTTGTGACATCTACACGCCTGCGCGCAGTGACGGCCGAAATAGCTCTTCAGACACGCTGAAAGAAACATCGATGTCGTATTAATGCATATTAGCGCATATTAAAGGTAAGAGAAACAGTTTGCAAACGTACTTTTTTGACATCGGCGCCCTCGCCATCCGGGAGCACAGTGACAGTGTCCACTAATTGGATCACAACTAGCACCATTGTCGCACTGGCAAACTTCGGAACAGTTTTGGCCGAAGTGACCGTGAGGGCATTGTCGCTCGCATCTGAAGCCAGAATTCGATGACAATCCATCTCAGCAGAAATATTTTAGTCTACTCACCTCTTTCCGTTCCATCCGGGCAGACAATTGCAACTGCCATCAGTGCGGTTACAGCTGGCTCCGTTCATGCAGTCGCATTTATCCTTGCAGTTGTTACCGAAATAGCCGAATGGACACACTAAAAGACATCCAATTGCTATGAAGAATGCGAAAAAGACAACGCGACTCACGGAATTCGCAAGCCGGTCCAGTCCATCCTTTGGTGCACGTGCACTTGCCCGTCTTCGAGTCGCAAGTACCATCGTGCATGCAAAGACAATGCTGACCGCAGTTGGCTCCGAATAAGTCAGCGGGGCATTCTGAAACATACTCGGTTGAATAATGTCGTTGAGTCATACTACGATTCACTGCGTTCGTACCGCTTTCACAGTGCTTGCCCATGAAGCCGGGTGGACAGTCGCATAGGCCCGAGAGACGGTCGCATGTTCCGCCGTTCTGGCAGATACACTCGGAGCGACAGCCGGCTCCCCAGCGGTTCGGCGGGCATGGTGTTCGGCAGTCTGGTCCAGCCCACCCACTGGGACATCGGCATTCTCCGGTCACTGGATGGCACTTGGCGACGAATGGTGAAATGTCTTGGTCACCTAAATATATCGAGTTTGTTTATATAATCAATTTCAAGATTAATTTTGATGTAATTCTTAGAACGTATGCGTGTGTTGTCGTCGGTAAAATTTAAAATTGTGTGTAAATTGCGTAGCGAATATTAACTTGCCTGGGGCGCAGTCGCATACGCTTTTGCAGTTCTCGCCATAGAATCCGTCGGGACAGGGTCGATCGCAGGTTGCCGATCTCCATCCAGGCGCACAAGTACAGGCGCCGTTCACAGGATTGCAGGTGGCGTTGTTGTGACACTGGCATGCTCCCATACAACCGGCGCCGAATTTGCCTTGCTCGCATTCTGAAGTAAGTTCAATGATTAATTTAATAACTCTTTTAATGAAGACGATGAAAACACTGACTTTGTTCACAATTCGGTCCGCGGTAGCCGGACGGGCAGATGCACTCGCCCGAGACAGGATCGCAGTCTTCGGTCTTGCACTTGCACTGCAGAAGGCAATTCTTTCCATAGAAGCCGACGACGCACGGCTTGTCGCACTGCGGACCCGACCAGCCGGATCGACATTCACAAGTGCCGTTCATTGATGAGCAAGTGGCGCCGTTCTGACAATCGCATAGCTTCATGCAGTCCAGTCCATAGCGCCCGGCAGGGCAGGCTGTAAATGTACCCAATATGTGCGTCGTCAAATCTTATTAAAATTACAATCATCTCATTCCCAGTCAAATAACTTTCCGTGAAACAATGAATTCTTATTTTTTTGCAAAGTTAATGTTTCAATAAACGTCTGCATTAGTTTATGCCATAAAGTGGACAATGTTCGAGGATTACAGTACGCTTTGAAAGGCGATCCATAATGCTCCGTAACCCAAACGATTTTCTTACATTCGGTGCATGCGGCTCCATAGAAGCCAGGCGGACAAATACACGATCCGTCTTTGGGATCGCAGTCCGCGCCGTTCTTGCACACACACTCGTATTGACAGTTTGGACCATATAAGCCCGGTGGACAAGCTGAAAAGTTGCTTATCTTTTACGAGCAATGATATTTTGATCAGCAAAGATGAGCAGCCGATAGAATGAAAGAAGAGGTCGCAGCTTCCATAGAAGCACACGAACTTCACAGACGAACATTCTACTGACAGAAACATCTACTGAAATCGAACAACGAAAAGAGACAGAAAGAAGTAATGGGAAAGTGATAGAATAATTGACAAGACAATAGAGGTGCTCTTACGTTGGTCGCACAATCTTCCAAACAGGCCAGGCTCACACGTGCAGGTGCCGGTGGCTGGATGGCACTTTTGCGGCTCATCTGGACGGCAGTCACAAGTTTGCTCGCAATTCAGCCCAAACAGACCAACAGGACACGCTAAAATCGACGGCACACACGGAACTTAAATCAAATAAAAGAACAGTCGGGTGCAGTCAACAGTAACTATCCACTGCATGTATCTACTTCTATTTGCAACGCTTGCGTTCTTCTATGCAGAACATTTACGCTACGGTAGGGTACGGTAATGGGTCAACTAAATTCATGACAAACGGTGGTGCAGTAGGTGCAGTTTATAGGCGAGGAGTTGCACGTGCACATGCAACAAATACAAGAGGAACGGGTACTGGATGTTTGAATTACGGAAGGATAGTACAAACTCAAAATACCTCATTCTATCCAATGCAAATTTCAAAATTTTCCGTCCGAGAGACATCGACCCTGATTTTTTTGGGGTACAGTACTCCACACCCCGTGCCCACCTCTGAGAATAAGAGGTAAGTGAATTAATTTCATATGCTGCTTTGTGACATGACGAAGACTATACATCCTACTCTGAGAAATACAGCGGAGACAGACTCACGTGTTGAGCAAGTGTCGCCCATATACCCCGCCTGACACTTCTTGGTGCAATCGCCCGTCGTCGGGTCGCATCGAATGCCTTCTTCGCATTCGCATTTCTTCGTACATGACGGACCGTACAAGCCGAAGGGGCAGCGTCGTTTGCAGAATGGACCGTAAAATCCGCTGTTGCATTCGCATTTTCCAGTCTAAAAATAATTCGAGTTGCCGTATTCCTATCCAAATGCTTTATTAGTAACAAAAATCGAGGAGCAGTTGCAGCCCGAGATGCTCAAACTTCATTGGCTTCTAGACAAACTGTCTCCATTTGTTCAGAGATATTTGCCAAGCACACACACTTTCTAACAATTAAGAACTGCACGAACCCTTGAATCGCATCCTTTGGAATGCTCTTTGTGGCATTTGCACGTGTGTCGGCAATTTTTTCCGTGAGAAAATTTTGGACACTGCTTGTCGCAGTTATCGCCGTAACGCCCAGGGGGACAAGTGCAATAGCCAAATGTCCGATCGCAGTTCATATCTGGGCATGCCATTCGGCATGGCAACTGACACGTCGGTCCGTAATAGCCTGAAATCACAAATTAATTAATACTCCAACTGCTTCTAGGCACGCAATCGAATTTTGTCCCGCCAAATACACAGCAAACAACCAAGACGTTGCGAGGAATAGGAAATAAGACAAGCGCGTAGCTAGAATCTGGTGACTGGGGGGGGCAAATTTGGGAATTGGGGGGGCGACCTAGGAAAACTGGGGGGCAGCTGGGGGTAAATAGAAGCAAGCGTTGATAATTCCAAAAAACTGGGGGGGGGGCAAATCCAAAAACCGGAGGGAAATGCCTCCGCGCCCCCCCTTACCTACGCGCCTGGAATAAGAGCAAATGAACATCTTTATCCAACCTGTTGGACAATCGTCCTGGCACTGATCGGCGCTGACGCCGGCCGGACAAAGACAATCGCCAGTGATTGGATCGCAAGTCTGCCCTTCGCAAGAGCAGATACTGTTGCAGCCGATCCCCCATAACCCAGCCGGGCATTTTTCGTCGCAAGTCATGCCCGTGAACCCGGTCGAACACTCGCAGCCGCTTCTTTGACGATTGCATCGTCCTGAAAAGGTCTTCCCTGATTGAAAACAAACACGAGTAGCCAAGCGAAGACTGAAAGACACGTACCGCCATTCTTGCAGTCGGCGCATGTAAATTGACAATTGATACCGAACTGGCCGACGTCACACTCTGCAAAGTTTGCTTACGTTTCGAGGGAGGCTACAGTCGCGCGCCACACTTGACCGATTATACATCTCACACACGCGTACACACACCCACACACATATAGAGGTCAGCGGTAGAAAAATGTTTGAATTGGGAAAAATGGGAAACATCAACTCAGGCGCGGCGCCAGGGGGGGGGGAGAAACCCCCCGTCTTTTGGGTTTTCCATCCATAAATTGTGAATTCTATGTACAAAGGTACGAAATGGAATGGATTTCTTCCCCTCTTTTGGACTTCTCTCTAACATCGGTTTCTGGCGCCACGCCTGCATCAACTTGTAAACAGATCATAATTTCATCTTTCTTGCCGATCACGAATTATTGGCATTGTTCCTTACCGATAAAGATTCCCACATTAACTGTGTGATATATTTATAATAATTATGTGCTGGGTTAAGAGCTAATTGCAAACGTGCAGCGAACAAATTGAATCAAAGCATTTGGTGTTGCAACTAGGTTGGCTAATATGAATGTGTGGACAGCACAATACCCAAAACAGAAAAACGTAAAGAAGTGCGAAAAGATTGGCATCTATATACCTCTACCAGTGTTTTGAACCAGAGGAACGACTCCCTCTCGTCCTGATGAATGGTGCATCACAGCACGAGTGCCATCGCCAATTAAATACTCGAAGTTGGTGTCGTTCGTCGACGCAACGTCTGACTGGTTGAACGAGAATGCTGCAAACACGTACAACCATTCGTGCAAAAGCTGGACAGCCATGTAGCTGCTGAATCTAATTATTTGCTACTACGGTGGTGAACGACTTTCGCACATGCGTCTATTTATGATAATAGTAGCACTGGGATAACGCCATAGCCAAAGCTAAGTCTGATACTACAACAAGCACAGTACTGGAAGAGTTGTGCAGTTGTGGCCTGGTGTACACAGATTGCATTTCTACGAAGCTCGGGGTATGAACACAGATTCACACATGGAATACAATACTTACTGTTGGGTATGCTGGTCAGAGTATTGTCCATTGCTACTATACTCGTGGAAAAATTGTTGCATATTTGAAGTTTATTGAACAATTAATAATACTCACCAATGCAAGTGCGTCCGTCAAGGGCGATCGTGTAACCTCCGAAACATTCGCATCGGCGTTTGCCATCGTCGTTCTTGCATAACTGACTGCAGTTACCATTGTTGATAAGACATTCGTTGACATCTTTGAAAGAAAAAATGCCTTCAGTATCACGCAGAAAAGCTAAGACCGAACCGTGACAACTATGTTTATCCCCTGCAAGGGTGTAGCCTTCTTCACAGATACACTCATAGGAACCAGGAGTGTTCAGGCAGGTATGATCGCATCCAGCGTTATTGTTCACACACTCATTGATATCTGAAAACAGCGCCGGTAATTGTGAATTGAGAAAAAGAAATTCGTCGTACCTTCGCAAGTCCGTTGATCGTAGATGAGTAAATAGCCGGCGTTGCATGAGCACTGGTACGATCCAACGGTGTTCTCGCAGAGCTGAGCACAACCACCGTTGCCCTTTGAGCATTCGTTTGCATCTATATATTTTATAGTCGATTTATACATAAATTGCACAGATAAAACACGAAGAGAAAGGAGAACATGAAAACAGCAGCAAACACGAAGCACACGAAGCAAGCTGCGGACACAAGCACATCACACGGTAAAGGACAAAGTACGCAACAGTCAAGGGCGTAGCTAGAGAGTACAACTACAGTATCTAACCATCTAATTAATCGAACTGTATCGTAGCACAATCATCTAATCGAATTACGACGACTGCATGCTTACAACATAGTTCAGCAAAAGATCTGCCTCTTTTGCATCCGACTATCTTACCATTGCACGTATGCAGGTCGCTGGAATCGAGCTGATAGCCAGGCAGACAGCGACAGTGCACCTCCCCGGATAAGAAGTCCATGCACAGTTGGTGGCATTCGTTGCGATGCGCAACACAAGTCACTCGTTCACGCGAAAGCGCCAGAGCGTTCCTCGGCTCTATAGCATAAACGATGCAGCAAACGCTCACAAAAGCGACAAGGGGTAAACTTGGACAAGCGAACAATAGGCGAGGACTGTAATTGGACAGGGCACAGCGGTTAATAGGTTAAAGTATGCACGCAGCAAAACAGCTTGCACAAGAGCATAAACTGCACACTTTGCGGACAGAAACTTTTCAAGAAGCAGATGCAACATACCGAGGCACGTTTTCCGATCGTGACCTAGTTGATAGCCTGGTCGGCAGGAGCAGACCACTCCGCCGTCGGGCTGGTCATGGCAGTCGTGCTGACATCCGCCGTTGCTCACTTGACAACCGTCGAGGGCGCGCTCGCAACTGCGCCCGTCTTGCCTCAGGCGGTAGCCGCGCTGGCACTGACATCTTCAAAAAGAGAGCGTTTTATTTTCAAGCTACAGTATCATCTTGTTACTTGTAAGAGCCATGAGCGTTGATGCATTCTTGCTCGCAACCGCCCCCTTTCATCAAAGAGCATTCATCGACGTCTGAAATGCAGCATTTGCGAAACTAAACTTCAAGAATTTCATCGCACCAATGCATGACCGCCGATCATGGTCGAGACGAAATCCGGCGTAGCATTGGCATCGAGCTCGTCCATTGTCGTTTGCGCAGTGATGATGACAGCCACCTTTGTTCGTCAAACATGGATCAAGTGCTGCAATACACCATCAACGATGCTTCGATGCGCGTATCTTTTTGTTCGATGCATACCTTTGTATCAAGACAAAGAAGGGAGGGAAAGCGAGGTGACAATGGTTGCTCATAAATTTGAATTTTGAACGTGACCCCAAATCGCCGCCCACTGACCAACCAGAGCAAGGGGGATGGCAAATTAGCGCCGGCGAGCCGCTTATTCATTGCTCATTTGCATAATTCGGCCAAACGGCGTTCGACAACAATAACAGTTTACGCGTCGACGACGGACGGGGGAGGACCGTGATTGGTTAATGCGATTGCTGGGGTGACCGGGAATGACGGACGAGACGGACGCGCGAGGGAGAAAGAGGTGGGAAGCATACGTTGGCAAGAGCGCTTGTCGTCGGCCAGCAGGTAGCCCAATCTGCATTTGCATCGGTAAAACCGTCCGTTCAGCTCCTCGCACAGATGCGCGCATCCTCCGTTGTCCGCACTGCAGGTGTTGCTATCTAAACAGGTCAATTGGTTAATAACATCAGCTCGTGACTTAATTAATCCATCTTTCGGTGCATCAATCCATCTTTCCGCGCGTGCTCTTAGAGTAACTGCCTCTAGGTTACACATAAAATGGTGCACTATGGAAATAAACTGCGTACTGTGACGTCTGCCAGTTTTTTTAGTCTTTCGGAAACAAGAATGTTTTCGTTGAGTGGCATTCAGTCCCCCAGTTGCAACTATTGCCGGTGTATGGTTTGTTTTCACATCGTAATGTGCTCACGCCAGAACGGGTCGACAGTAATAGTAACAGACCTGCCCTCTGCACCAACATAACATTATGTACTACTGGTTTGTAGACATGTTTGTATGAATGTTTTGTTACGACAGCAAGGCAGTCTCGAGTTTCGCGGCCACGGACGGAGTGGAAGATGACAGCGCATCATTACTGGTCGACGCCGCAGACACCAAGCAAGGTCATCCGCTCCTCCGATCAAACGTTCGCAATAATCCAATCAAGAACCGAGGGGAGGGGAGGGCCACCGCAACAGCAGAATGAACCGATCAGTCGTGCGAGGTGAAGGTTACTTTGGTCAGTATGGCTGACCCTCACCGGACCCGTCATACGGCCCCGCCTTCCGGCCTCAACCCCCCCCCCTTTCGCCTGTTTTCCGTTGTCTGGAGACAGCACCGTTCTGCATACATGACCGAAAAGAAAACACTACAGTATCATCATAGAACACGCGTCTGAATGAGTATATAGCTAAAGTTCTCATCTGAGCGTGCTCTTAAAACTCCTCCCAGCTGTTGTCAAACACTTTTGACAGTCAATTTGGCGCATGCATTTGGATGAAAAGCGAAAATCATATCTCGAAAGAATTGCAAAACGGTGCATCATTCACTGATCAGGCAATCGATAAGCAATGAACGCCCTCGAAATCAGGTCGGCGACATCGTGAACTGAATGTCGCGACGCGGAAAGAAGCAGCCGGCTGACCGATGGCGCCAATTGCTGCGTCACCGTCGCGTTTGCACAGCCAACGGCAAGGAGGTTAAGCGCGGCGGCGGAGTGGGCCGGACACCTTACCGACACATCGACGGCCGTCCGAATGAAGCTGCTTGTCAGGCGGGCACTCGCATCGGAAGCCGCCCTCGCTGTTGACGCAGCGGTACTCGCAACCGCCGTTCTCTCGCTGACACTCGTTCACGTCTGCAAATCCCCACTTCAACGCCACGATTACAAGAGCAAATAGTTGCGCTGACCGGTGCATCGTCGTTCATCTGCGTCCAGCTCGTAGCCCGGCCAGCAGCGACAGTAAAATGTCCCGATTGTGTTGCAGCAATCGTGATGACAACCTCCGTTTGCCACCAGACATTCGTTGATGTCTGAAAATAGAAGATGACAGCTTCGTGCATTTTTAGCGTTGCAAACAAATGGACGTGGATGCTCTAATGTTTTTCGAGTGTGACTGACCAGACACGATTATGTATTCTTGTCAATAATATTGAGCAAGTATCTCCCCAGTCCCCACCCCTTCTTGACCGACTGGCAGCACGGCATGTTGCATTATTCTGGCACGTTCGAGCAAAAAACTCGCTAAAGGATGTCACAAGAAGCGTAAAGGATGAGAGCTACACAGGTGTGCGTCTATTTTCTGATGCGTATCTCATCAGCATACGAAAGACCGGAGCCGCCGGACAAAACATTGCGCGGACGCGGCGCACTTTACACCCGTTTTTCCGCATTCTATGGCTTTTTCAGCGCCAACAGCCGAATGCGGCGCCTCGACAAGGGCACCGCCGCCGTTGACGGGTAGTTCGTCGCCCCCTGCGGCAATGGACCTCCCGTTGGCCGATCACGGATCTCCATACAAGTCGCCCTCGATTCTTTTGTTGCCACGCCTGTTTGCAGCACAGCAGGATGGGACGAAACAAGACATGCATTGGTCTTCGAGTTGTGTAAAAGTGTAGGTAGCCGTTATCGGACCCCGACTCGAGTCGACCGCCCTTTGCCCGCCGTCTTTGGCGCTAGTCTTTCCCTGCCAGTGTGTCGGGGCACACAACGGACATTGGACACGCCTGACCAAATTTATTGGTCCCCGAGCCGCCGGCCAGCGGATAAAAGCGACTAATGCGTCGAGCAAGCCGCCGCCGGAGCGCATGACGGCGACGTCCGATGGCTCAATATGCGCGACAAAACGCGACCAAATCCGGCCACTAATCGTCGACGACTAATCGGATTTGCACCACGGGACCGCCAATTGAGTGACCATCGTCGACGTCATTAACGCTTCCCCCTGTTCACAGTCCGCTCATCCGCTCACGCCCCCGACAGAGATTGTGACGAGCGCTGCAATGTGGACAGCAGAGAAAAGCAACGCCGGTCGCACCGCCCGAACGAACGACGTCGACGGAAATGACCACACAGGCGAGACTTTACGGCCTGTTTGCCGTGATAGCGGCGTTTACTGCGCAGACGCTTTGCAACATGCCGCATCGAATGCGGGAAAGGGAGGAGATGGGTCGGACTCTTCAACTCCAACAGAGGTCATGATGCCTCACGCGTTGCGCAGAAGATACAACTCTCTTACCGTACTGGCAACGAGAGCCCTGGAAACCATCAACGCAGTCACATAGCTGATCCAAGCTTGTCGAACACGATCCACCATTGTAGCAAAGATCCGTTGTGCAATTGGCTGAAATCGAGACAGCGGTGCATAAGTGTGTGCTTGCGTGTGCGCTGGTGCGAATTCGGAAGGTATCGCTACTGAGCACCCCCGAGAGATGGAACGGGATATTGTTGTCCTGAGACTGACCAGTGTCCACCAGCTAATGGACGCGTCGGATTTTGTCGAATCGCTGCGCAAATATTTAGCGCCGGCGGGTGGTCACTACACGGCCACCGTCACAATTCGATTCGCTCGCATTGTTGGACCGACGGGGCAAATTTAGCAAACAACACCGCCATACGCACCACACGGCGTCAGCCCACCCACCATGCAGTTCGAATTTGATTGCGCCGACCGACCCGCCAGCCAGCGGGACGGAGGTCCGAGCGGCGCCCGACACCCAGAGTGGGGCGTCGGAAGTTAGCCAGACGGGGCGAGGAGACCAGCTAATCACCGGCAT
>JAQGAX010001726.1:0-10390 GCA_034698105.1 Plectus exinocaudatus | reverse complement strand
CTACCCCCTCACCAGAGATGGGCACTACTCTTTTTGACCATTTTTAATGAAAGATCACCAATTTGCGGCCCCCGAAAAACACTGTTCTTCAGTGTGAAAGAAATGTGACAAAAGTAGAGGCCAATGCTGCTAATGATAATATGTTGACATAATTCTTTTAAACCAGAAATTTCCCCCGTCCTCGGCTCTAGAATTTAGTTCTATATTGGAAGAATGTGCCAGCTGAGGATATCTCTCTGTTTCGTTACCGTAACATTATTTTATGATCCTCGCCGCAAAACGATTCGTGTGTCATTCGAATATTTCTTGTACTACTATTCCCCCTCTCATTAAAATTTTTCTCATAGCCCCCAACCCATTTTTCCAAATCCAATCGGACCCCCAGTCTGCCCTTCACGTTTACCTTTTGTTTAAGGCAAGAGCGCTGCCATTGAGCTACAATGGCCATTAATTACTTGAATTTATTTTCAGGCTCACCTTGGTGTGGCACGAGCAATGGGCCTTTTCTGGTCGCCATTATTTGACATAAGGGCATGTCCATCTTTAATTGCGAAACTTCACTTTATAGACTGAGATTCTGTCATGTTAACATTGAGCTTTTTCTTCGACCTTGAATTTTGCTGTTTTAAAGATTAAATGAAATTTAACAGATGTACATATTTTGCCATTGTTGTACATCTTTACTGTAAAATTTTACTTCACTTCACTGACTTCTGAAAAATATTTAATTTAATATTTTGTTTAATTAATTAATTAATATTTTAAATTGATTTGCTTGCATCTGCATTCTTAGTCTATAAAGAAAGTATTCGCAATCTGATTTAGGTCTTGTAAGTTTTCTATTCTTTCTAAAATGTTTCATTATGAGCGGACTAATATTTAAAAAACAATATCTCGCAAGGTACAACGGGGCAGCTTAGGATAACGATCGGTGGCTGGGGGCATGGTGGAAATATTGAATATCTCAATATCCCTCTCCAACAACATTTTGTTCAGCTCGTCGCTTCACGGCAAAAATTTTTACTACGTCAAGAACACGGTTCATTTTGTCCATCCCCCAGCCATTTTTTCACCGAGTGGGTGAGAGTGCCTGGGAATATCTCCATTTTCCGGTGTACCGTCGCCATTAAGTCGATAAGTTTCAGAAACGTAAAATAATTTTTCGATGTCCGAAAACCTGAGGGCAATTCTCAACGCGTCCTCTTCATCTTCAAAATGCCAAGCGGCAGTTGCCAATAAATTTGCTACATTCTCATTCTTCTAGTGCTCGTTTTTACACCGTACCAGAATTTGATATTATGGAGTTGAATACGAGAAAACCGTATTTAAAAGTAAACTACTTTGCCCTTCTGTACCAAGACCCTGATCAGCAACAGCTCCTTTCGAATATACTTCGTGGACTTTCGGCAACTACAAAGTACCTTCAACAACTAAGTGTGAGAATCATTCCTTTTGAACATCAATAAATATTGATGCAAAATACTGCCACGTGACGTTTTTGATGATGTTCAAGCTATAGATGCATTCGATAAATTTAATGGGCGCTCGGGATCTATATGGGTCGTTTTCAGTACCTGTAGGGGCCGATTTAACTCCTGTCTCCACCAAACATACTGTACTTCCGCTTTTATTGACCCGACATTGCGCACTAGCTAAACAATTCGCTTGTATAGCTAGACCTGTGTTTCTTTTTTACTTACCTAGGCAGTTATTCAACTGAACTCTACAATTCATCTTTTAAAAATGTCCCATTGATCGAAGCATACGTGGTCGCTGGGGGTTGAGAAGGGGTGGGACCCACCCCAATGGGGTCTGGCCATTCGTGTGGAAGGCGTGGGATGTAAAAAGTTTCCACCCCTTGGCGGGATGGACCGCCGCACCGCCTCTGGGTTGTACGACGAAAATGGAAAGTTATAGCAAATGGCACGTATACCAGAGTTCTTTGAAAAACAAACTCAAAAAGGTCATTCTTCACACACTATTTTATTGTAGTCGAAGGTAAAGATGCAGCAAAGAGAATTTTTTCAGAATACCTATTGTCCTCAATATCCAGAAATGGGATGTCGAGTATTTAAAATATCAAGCGATGGCTCGAGCACCGTCTGGTTTAATGATTTCACTGAATTAATCGACAACATTTTTAATGTCTATCGAGATGGGCGTGGATATCAACAGTCAGTTTTAAATTTTATGCTTTCATTGAATAATATGCTAATAATATCAAAAATTAGAAATTGTATGATAAATTCTCACTGTTAGTGATTTTTTTCGTCTGATACGGCAAGTCTGGCATTTGGTTACTGAATTTCTTATTTATTTTATGATTGAAACTTGTAAATTGCAGGAGAGCGTTACATAATTTGTTTTCAGAACAAGTCTGGCTGAAATAAATCTCGCCTTCCGAGCATTCCGCGTGCGAATGATTGAAGAGCAAGAAGCTTACGGCATCTGGAGTTTATTGAGTAAGTCACTCAAATTTTATATGATGCGATGCATTAATTTACGCAAGCAAGAAATGGGAAGGCCAGCCTAATTTTATTTTGAAAAGTTTTGGCTCAATCTACGCGTATAGGAATTCAACCATTGAACGCGGTAAGCAGACGGTAGCGAGCAAAATTTACTTGGAGGTACACAGCACAATGTATCTTCAATAATTAATCGCGTTTTTAATGTTACCTTCGGTAAGGTACGGTACGGTACCTTCATGTCGGGATATCGGACTTTCTGATTCAGGCGACGTTGGTGGAGCGCTTGGATTGTGGCTCGGGGGCACAGTAATTGGTCTTTACGAATTGTTCGTTCTCATTCTGCCAGACCATCAGCTCTACAAGCAAAAAGTAGAAGACAAGAACAGTAAGCAGCAAAAAATCGAAGATGGTCAAAGTAAGCAAGTTGAAGATAGTAACAATGAATATTCTGCAGCGGCAGTAATACCACCCAGAGATGTGCTCTATGCAACGCATCCTCGAGATATGATTATTTCTCACAGTTAAGCTCAGAAACCATATTATGTTTCATCGCATTAGCTAAGTGGTTAGAGCACGTGCGCGCTGTGCGAAAGGTCGTGGGATCATCGTCTGGTTCCCGTTTCTCTCTTACTCATTCAATTATCTATTGTATAGTGTGGCATTGTCTCATGTTACCGCAGAGTAACAACTAATTGATAAATTGTTCGTCAAGCTGTTGTATTACGTACCAGAATTGAAATCTAATCGTTTTTCTATTTTATTACGTGCTTCTTTTTGTCGTTTATACGACTTCAATGTGCATGCCGTGTTTTACTATAAATATGCTATTTGTCTAGGTTTCTTTCATATTACATCTGCCTTTTTTGCATTGACTTTATTATTGATTGTATAGGCGTAGGTACTTAGGTACCGAATTATAGCTTTAGAGGGAAAAATTCAACTGAAAAGCATTCTGAATGTATACGTGATCTCTTGTATACGTAATAGAAGACCAAGGGGCTTGGGTACCATATCTAATGCAGCAAAAAAGTTTCGCCCCGGTTGGCGACCTATTTTAAAACAGGGTCGCCTGTTTTCGACCTCCAAAATAAACACTGTTCTCCCCCGTCTCATTGAAAGTTTTCTCATAGCCCCATCCCATTTTTCCAAATCCTATGGGACCCTTTGGGGTTTATATAATCCCCATAACCCCACGCTCAGCTAGGCGGCTCGCTTCTCGTAATCGAATTACTAAATTCTGGAGTTTTGAATGGCCAATAAACTTTTATTTCGAATATAACCTATGCCAATGTCAAATCCAATAATAACGCACCCTAAATACATCCATTAACTAATGCTTAAAATGTTCATGCACAGAGTTCAAATATTCTTCGAGCGGTTTCTTCTCGAGTATCTCATACGCCTCTGCCCAAGAAATCGCTGCTTTCCCTCCGGTCTTTTCCACCTTTGCGGCTGTCTCCAGAATCTTCACAATAGCCAACTCGACTTCTGAGTGGCGCTGGGATGGATGACTGCGCTTCCATGCAATCGCTTCGTACAGTACAGCATTCGTTTCGGCGTAGGATATGAGCGGTGTGAAATTTGCGCGCCCCATCACTTGACGCACGTGTAATTGAATGAGATAGGTGGCGCGGCCGATCAGCTTCAGATTGGAGGGCTTCACGTTGGTCATCGTGTTGCCGACGACGCGGCCCAAGCGGGTCATGAGAGCCGTCGAATGAGCGTTCAGCATCATCTTCAGCGCTATCTGAATGGACATAATTATAGTTGCGTCGAGTGATCGTCGTATCACAGGTGGGTGGCGGGGAAAGTGGCGAAGAGGGGGCTTTGCTCAACTCCACGAGAGCGGCTTTAGTTTGCAATTCAACGCGACTATCGTGTTCCAGCGCAAGCGTTTCAGCGTTTCTCATCCCTTGAAACATTTCCAGTAAGTTTTCAGACATATGGCGTATGTATTTACACTCCCCACTTTTTCACTAGAATCAGCCCTCTTCTGGGTCAATCATTCCTGCAGAGAATTGCAGCATGTTCTTGAACAAGAGTGAGACATAGCTTGGTGTTAAAGATAAAGTTAGTAGATAAAGCAACAAACCTGCTCTCTAATGCCTAGCGGATCGGCCCCGGCAGTGTCGACTTCGATTCGCAGACGTAGTGCGCCAGCTGGCGGGCTAACACTTCCGATATGAGTAGATTTCGCTGGAATTAAATTCATCAGTGAGACAGGCAGCAGTGCTGGATCATCGTTGATGGCAATGATCTCAACGCCATCCAGCCGAGGTCTTTAATGAAGG
Source organism: Plectus exinocaudatus (assembly GCA_034698105.1). NCBI lineage: Eukaryota > Metazoa > Nematoda > Chromadorea > Plectida > Plectidae > Plectus > Plectus exinocaudatus. The sequence continues at coordinate 5,631 of JAQGAX010001726.1, read as the reverse complement.
ACCCCTTTGAGTCAAAATCTCCAAATTTCTGTCAGTGTTATTGAGACAAGTCACATTTTGCTTGTGAACAACTTGTTCAACACGTGCAATGTTCGTATAATTGTTTTGAAATAAGGTATATGCGCATTTTAAGTTTTTCGCATTTACCGTATTTAAAGAAATAGTGGCACAAGGTGGTACACTTTGCCAAGAGTTGGATGGATTGACGTACAGCGTAAACAGTTATATCTCCATATTTTGGCAAAGTGTCCTGGCAAGTTCCATCGTTGGATAGTTTCGATCGTAATACCTTTATTTGCAGTAGCGTGCAGCTCGATCATTGCGACGTGTGCCTTATTTGCAACCGCTTTTCCGATCAATCTGTGCAGTGCGTCGTCTGGCAGCGGATGGGAGTCGGAGACGATGATGACGACAAGGTCAACTTCTTCGCACTTGACCGAATTCAGGGAAAAGTCATAGAATCCTTCTTGCTCTTGCCCAGCGTTTGCCAGACTCCTCATCGCCGCTTCCTTCAGGTAGCAGTTGGTTATCTGATCGAAATCGCTTGAAAATAAGACCGGATCGAGGCCGCGAAATGGACGTCCGAGAAGCTCCTCCCAGGCTGTTTTGAGACTGTTGGCTCCTGTGCAAACGTGAATCCATGACCTGCGCGGAAAACTTTCAGTACAATGTAATGTTCAGCAAGCTACAAAAACAAAATCTACATTCAGACAAGATGACAATCATTATGAAGTGCCTAATCATTTGAAATTTCTGTCATTTGTGCCAGTTCGTCTCGGAGGGGATGCACCACCCCCGAAAGACCCGAGCGCTTTGCCAAATAAACAACGCACACTAGTTAGTGAACAGTTAGTGTCGATCATTAAATTTAAACGGGAGCGCACCTGCGCTCCGTCATTTGAGTCGTGTCGAGCGGGAAGAGGCTGAAGGTTGGACTGCGCTCGGTGACGTCAGTAAAGACGGCCATGAGCGGCGGTCCGACGGCGAAGTAGGTGGAGTGGTGACTGGCGGCGTAGACGGACGACTCGAGCTCAGTCAGCTTCGACAGCTGGTGGCGGCTACCCTGCGCCGAGTCAAGCAGCGCGTGGAATGAGAGCAGGCGATCACTGAGCGACTTCTGGTCAGCAAAGCCGAGCTCGCTCAGTTGGTCGGCCTGAAATTGTTCCGCGAGCTGTTATTTTTGAGAAAATGAAACTGCTATCTGTCTATGACCAAGCCTCGAGCGTAGTCGACGATCGCAAATTTGAGTTCAGCTGATACTAACAATTTTGAGGCAACTACTGTAAATCACAGAGATCTATTTCGCTAAAGGGCAGCCGCTCAGATCTGAGCTCAGTTGGCTGCGTATCATGCCTCAGACATGAGATCAAATACGGCTGAGATAGGAGACTCAATCAACTGAACACAGATCTCAACTGCTGCCCTTTAGTGAAAAAGGACCTAGTCGAAAAGTGAAACTGAACTCTCTAATGACGTCTCGTTCAAAACACATACCTGCAGACAGCCAGCTAACAGCGATTGCAGCGCGTGTTCAAGCACGACGCCGAGCACGAAGAGACTGATGGAAGTCGCCTGCATGCGAGTGGAGCCTGTGATCCCCTGCGGCCCGGTGCAGAGGTTGATCTTCGTGATAGCGTCGTTTTCCAGCACCGTCCGACTGCGGTCGAACGGCAGCAGCACCTCGTCGGGGTTGTTGTAGACGAAGAAGAGATGCTCTTTGCATACCTAGATGAGGTCAGAATTTAAGGCTGCTGATTCACTGGATATTTCGTTGAAATGCATAGAGAAATAGAGCATAAGAAGGCAGCAGTTATCAATAGTAAAACAATATTCTGTGTTCAAAGTGGGAAGGGGTTTAAGTGGTTCCGGGTATGGAGGGGTTACAGTGCTCCAAAGTACACAACTAAATACAGTATAATTGTGATTTTTGTAATTGGGGCAAAGTGGGGGGCTGCCAACATCCAGGTTTGAGGACTCAAAACTCCAAAGTTCACCTCTGGCTGCTCGTCCTTGCATTGCCCATGAGCGGCCAGAATTACACCGATGACCGACGAAGTTTCACCGCCTTCAGTGACGGAAAAGACGACGTCCCCTTTACGAATGCCGTGACTCTCCATTTGTCGTTTGCCGACAATTTGCAGATCTTCGAATCCTTCGAGCGAGCTGACCAACGCCCTGTCGCCTCCAGTGATCTCACCGATAACCTGGTCTTCTACTTCCTCTGGTTTCCTGAAGGTTTCAGTTTCATAACCGCTATAGTCAAGGGCATGCATGTAAATGGGAGAACTTTGGAGGATTTTAGGTTCCCAACCCGGGAAAAATGCCTGATCCCCTTGGAAATCGGTCGAAAATTTGGAACATTTGCATAATCAGGCGAAAGTCATGAAATTTTTGAATTTGCACCCAATTTTTTGGCCTGATTATGTAAATTTTTGATCCTGATTACGCAATTTTTTCTGGAGACTCCCCCAACTTTTGATACTTGTTGCATGCATGGTCAAGGGTGGAGCATGAGGGCGCAGATCGTATAATACAATGGGCCGGTAACACAATCGTTACTTAGCAGTTGCGATATCGTAAGTGTAATATTTACGTGCAATAATATTACACTTACGATATCGTAAGTGCTAAGTAACGATTGTGTTACCGGTCCAAATTGTCGCTGAGTATAATTGCATTTTCTTAAATATTTGTTTCTCAATGATACATTTGTAAATTGAAAATGCATAGTAGACGCGTTTAACAGCTGCTCATCTTCTTTATTCACACGTGTACACTCACGCACCAAATATTAAGCCGGTACCAATTTGACGGAAACAATTCACTTTCAAAAGCTGATAAACTATCATCATTTCAGCATTAGCATTTTTGATCATTGACCCGTTCGACCGGGGAGGAGCTCGTCACATGGAGTACATCGAACACAGCTCAGTGGCTCTTGTGCTGTTTTGCTTTCTGCCGAGCAATGATCTGCAAACAGATTTGGTATTCACGTACGCAAATTCCTATCTCGTTCACAGGCCGAAGAGGAGACTGCGTTTTGTGTTGCTTTAACACTGAATGATCAACTAGGAAAACAATGGTGGTACAATATGAGAAAAGAATACATCGAATAAAGACAGCGTGCCATGCTTGGTACTGCATCAATGAGAAAACTACACTTTTACCTCAATGAATGTGCCAACTGATGTCTTTCTGTTTCAATTTGTTACAGTCCGTACGTTAGTTTGAGAAGTGAATTTAACGAAGGAGCACCTCTCAACGGATTAATGGTGCTTGAATAAACGACCCTAGACACATAGACAGGAATTCTAAAAGAGGCTTACCTCATCGGCTACGACCTTTCTGTCGTACACCCAGCCCATGGCAGCGAAGACATCAATAGTCAGTCTCGTCCAGTTGACACTTAGCGAGTACTCGGATGTACGGTAGTCTTGCGGGAACGTGTGATGATAGTTGTGACCTCCTTCGCCAAGCGCACCCATCGTCGTCTGAATATAGATTTTGACCGTTAAAGACGCCGCTTGGATAGCCAATAACAAACAACTTTTAAAAAAAACTAGAAAATTGATGAAAAGAAGAGAGAAATTCAAGTTCAGTATGCAAATCAAAAATTATTATTGGAAACAGTCGTGCAAAAGAACGCTTTTGGCGCAATAAATAATATTTTTGGGATAAAAATACGAGAACTTCATTTCATACCAAAATATTATCGGCAGGAGTGATGTGAGGGTCGTACGGGCGGTAGCCGATGGTGTGCGCGGCCGAGTTGACCAGCCATGTCATGTGTAGACTGTAGCAGTACCGGAAGATTGCCGCCGTGTAGAAGGCGACCAGCGCGTTCTCTCCCCAGCCGTATACCGGAATCGCAGTGGGAATCACGAAGCAGAACATTGCCACTAATGGCAAGTAGAATCTGAATATATACGATAATTTTAGTACATTTTTTGAGGCTTTACTGAAGCTGAGACTTTTAATTGCATTGGGCCCGTATAGATTGGACATTGGGCGTATATGACCTCCAGAAACCTGGACAACCAGCGGGATTTTCGGCTGGAAAATTTTCGCAAAATTTCGGTTTGCATAGCACCCAGCTGCCAACACCCCAAACGCCTCCAGAGATGATTTTGAAACTTTAGGCTACTCTTAGCTCAGCCCCCCGCGAGGGAATGCTCTAACAGTATCCCTTTAGTAACGCCGGAAATTTTTTCCCTCTCCAGGAACCGCCTCGTGCCCACCGCTGCTCCAATCGTGTATTGTAGTCAACGGTCAACGTACGAACAGCGCACGTACCTTCTTTGGAATCGTAGAATGGGGTCGGCAAAGAGATCGCTGAGATCGAGCTTGGCGCCGCGCCGGCGAATCTCCGGGTGTTTTCTCAACAGCAGCCAGCCCATGTGCGAGAAGAAGACTCCACGGTTGACGTTGTGTGGGTCGGCGTGCGTGTCGGTCCATTTGTGATGGCAGCGGTGGTCGCGCGCCCATTCGATGACGTCATTCTGGAAGGCCATGCTGTTGGCCAGCATCAGCATCAGGCGAGCCGGCCAGCGCGCCTTGTAGCTCCGGTGAGCCCAGAGACGGTGCGCGCCCGCGGTTATCCCTAGTCCGCTGATGATCCAGCCGAGGAGGGCTGAAAAGGTTGAAATTGATTTTTGTTTAATTATATAATTTAGAAACAGCTGTTACGTAGAGTTGCAATTCAGTCTGGGAATACGAACCCCATACTTCTCCTGTCATTTCTGATGAGATTCCTATCCCAACAGAAGAATTCCCTGTTCTTTTCTTTCACCAGTGGCCCGAGGCAGAATTCACTAGGCAGCTCAACTCAAAACAGCTTTTTTTAGCTACAGCTCTAGTCAAAATTAATGAAACGCAATATTTTCGGATCTACTGTAAGTGCATTATACTTACTGAACGCGACAGTTGCCCACTTAGCGACAAAGATGAGCTGGTAGAGGCCTACAAGGGCACCGACGTGCAGGGCAATGAACAGAATGATGTTGCGCCAGACAAGATCTGCCTTGAAGTCGTCGGTCTTGGCGCTCTCCTGCAACAGTTCCACCTCGTCCAACTCTGCAGACAGGAACTGCTCCTCTTCCTCCGTCTTCTGCACTGTCATTGTCTCAGTCTTTGTCATGGTCGACTTTGGTTCTGGTACAATTGAGAAGAAATACGCTGAAATGAGTAAGTTTCAGTGGTGGGCACGGGTCGGGTTCCTAGGGGAACCTGTCAGGGGGTATCCCATATCCTCCAAGTTGTCTCGTAAGTTTTCTTTCTCGTAAAAAAGAATACGCGCGCTTCTTGCCTAGCTAGCCAATGAAAAGCAATCCGATAGGCAATACCCAGGCTTGGGAGTGATGCGTCTAATTAGCCATGCGTCAATCATAGGCACTCAGTATCTAGGTCACTGCTTGTCAGATGACCATCGGCGCGATCGGCGCGCCGACTGGCCAAATCATTTCAGCACTCACTGTAGAACTGGAGCAGATTGCATCATGTGAGAGAGAGAGCAAAGTGGCGTGACCCGTTTTAAACGTGCAAGACTAGATTAAGGTGACAGAGACTAGACAGGACAGCCGTCCGCTAGTATCACCGAACGCGTAGCGAAGATCAAAGGACAGACGTCACGCC